>OY992887.1:13205145-13262645 GCA_963921405.1 Cepaea hortensis | reverse complement strand
TTGCAGACTCGTTACAGCTGGCCTACAAAGAGGAGATGGCACGTGATAATGATGGTGATGACAATGTTGATTAGCTTGAGCTGTTCCAGGGTTTCACAGAATAAACTGGCAGTTAATGGTTGTGGCTGTTCCAGGGTTTCACAAAATAAACTGGCAGTTAATGGATGTGGCTGTGGTGGGTTTCACAGAATAAACTGGCAGTTAATGGATGTGGCTGTGGTGGGTTTTCCCTGGCATTTGCAAGTCTGGCTTTCTATTACATCTGAGACTTGGCATCTGGCCATCTTGACAGATAATAATATGTTGTATTGCGCTTCAATAAAAGCATATAATAACTACAACAACCCACAGCTATAGCGAATGTGACTGATCAGACCAATTTGTGCAGTAAGTGTTTATCCACAATTGATGCTTGTGAACACATGGTCATTTCCACCATCACACACCATCTTACGTCTCACATGCTCAGTGTGTGATCTATCTGCAATAATTTTCTCCTTTGTTTTTATTCCATTCCTGATCTTTTCCATCCCTACAATGTGATAAACCTAGGGAGGGAGTTATACCTGTCCAAAGCACAAAGCCTGAGCTGAACAATCTGTTAAGTACTGAATGAGTTAATTGCTTTGTGACTGAGTAGGCCAGAATGTGCTTGATGACAGCATATTTGATATTTTACTAAACGTTTGCTGTCAGAACAGCATGTTTGATGTGAGAATGACACATTTGATGATTTAGTATATATTTGGTGTAAGAACAGCATGTTTGGTGTGAGAAAAGCATGTTTGATATAACAACATTATGTTTGATGTAATATGATGTTTGGTGAAAGAACATCATGTTTGGTGTAATAGCTGTGAGTTTGAGTGAGAACCACACGTTTAATATAAGAACTACATGGTTTATGTTAGAAGCGCATGTTCGATGTAATATTTTTGATAAAAGAACATCATGTTTGATGTAAGGACTTCATGTTTGATGTAAAAACCTTGGTGGTCACATCAGATTTCAGGGTGTTATTTAATGTTACTGAACTTTTTTTTTTTTTTTTTTTAAAGTTATTTATTGTTGTTAACTTCCTTTTTATTTTTACAACTATGTATGTTCAATTTTGTGGAGATATTTCATTGATTATTTTTGTTTTCATGTCTTAAGTGTGTAGTTTTTTGTTTTTTTTTGGGGCGTTCGCTCGCCTTGAACTCAAGCGTAGTCCGTACACACTACTTCTGGTAGTGCTGGACTGAATTTTGCGTGTAGATCAACTTTCCCTATTAACAGTGTCCCTCGCCATCAGGCGAACCCACTCCGACTTCAGAAGTACTTGTAATTAGCGTCCCCAAGTCAAGGACGATAGGTCAACATTTTAGTCCAGCTGTCTGGTGTAGGGGTTGAACCCCTTACCTCAGCATCAGTACAACGGATGTTTAAGAACGTGTGTTGTTGTTTAGATTGCAGTGTTTTCTATGTAATTACCTGCACCTTCACATGGGATTATTTGCGTTGTAACCAGGGGCCATCTCCACATTGTCAAGAGTCTCCAACGCCCAGTACTGTCCTGCACTTTAACAGCTCTTTTGTCCAGGCTTCTTCCAGTCCATCTCTTGATTGTTGTCCACCCACCTGTAACTGTCTTCTCTTCCCCTCCACTTTTCCCTCCATCATATTATATTTGTTTTTATATTAAAGAGAATAAACATTCAATGTATTCAAGTATTTGGGTATTTTAATAATAGCAGATGGAAGATTTAATGAGGAAATTAAATATAGAATAACCCAATCCAAGACAGCTTTGATCCCAAGCGTAGTCCACACACACTGCTTCAAGTAGTGCTGGACTGAATGTTACGTGTGGATTAACTTTACCTATTAACAATGTCCCTCGCCATCAAGTCAACCCACTCTGACTTCAGAGGTATTTGTAATTTACATCCCCAAGTCAAGGACGATAGATCAATATTTTAGTCCAACTGTCCGATGTAGGGATTGAACCCCTTAACTCGGTGTCAGCACACTGGATGTTTAAGGACACGTGTTCTTATCCACTTGGCCATGCTGATCTATGACAGCTTTTCACAGGGTGAAGAATATTGTCTGCAATTTATCTTTGTTAGTTGAGGTAAGGAAAGAGTTCTTAAGAGTTGAGGCAATCCTGATGTATGGAAGTGAATCATTGACATGGAGGAACACAAGTATCAGAAATGATTGGCAGCACAAGAGACAGGAGGCTGTGGACAGACATGATTACCAACGTCACATGGCCTAGAGGAACACAAGTATCAGAAATGATTGACAGCACAAGAGAGACAGGAAGCTGCGGACAAACATCACCAACACCACATGGCATGAACTATAAAAAGAATCTCTATGTGGCTGAAGTATTTTAATTGTCTGATCTTGATCTCAATCAGTCATATATTTTCTTAAAGCCTAGTTTTAGTAATACCTTTCCTGTCCAGCCATGATGTTCTTCCTATATGTCTATATCAGCACATTTTGGAAGTGTCAATTCTGCTCTTACATTGTTTAGTCATTGTTCTTGTTTCTGCACAATACTGTCATGCAGAGTGAATGTAACACTTGATTATTCTTAGCTTTAACTGGTAACTTATTTGTGAGATGTTGTTTCATGTTATTGAAGAGTTCTTTGGCCATTCCTATTATATTTCTTGTTTATACCTCCCTCTGCAAAATCTGAACACCGAAGAAAACTGGCTTATAAGCAACATGGTGTCTCACTTTGGCCATATTAAATACTGCAGTGGCTTGGGGAGAACAGTGGTGGAAGGGCTGGTTCCTGGAAGAAGAATGGACACAGGACATTGCAGACACCTGGAGCATGAGGGTACATGAGGCAGGAGAACTGGCCAGAGATGGGCACAGGACATTGCACACACCTGGAGCATGAGGCAGGAGAACTGGCCAGAGATGGACACAGGACATTGCAGACACCTGGAGCATGAGGCAGGAGAACTGGCCAGAGATGGACACAGGACATTGCAGACACCTGGAGCATGAGGGTACATGAGGCAGGAGAACTGGCCAGAGATGGACACCTGGAGCATGAGGCAGGAGAACTGGCCAGAGATGGACACAGGACATTGCACACACCTGGAGCATGAGGCAGGAGAACTGGCCAGAGATGGACACAGGACATTGCAGACACCTGGAGCATGAGGGTACATGAGGCAGGAGAACTGGCCAGAGATGGGCACAGGACATTGCACACACCTGGAGCATGAGGCAGGAGAACTGGCCAGAGATGGACACAGGACATTGCACACACCTGGAGCATGAGGGTACATGAGGCAGGAGAACTGGCCAGAGATGGACACAGAACATTGCAGACACCTGGAGCATGAGGCAGGAGAACTGGCCAGAGATGGACACAGAACATTGCAGACACCTGGAGCATGAGGCAGGAGAACTGGCCAGAGATGGACATAGGACATTGCAAACACCTGGAGCATGAGGGTACATGAGGCAGGAGAACTGGCCAGAGATGGACACAGAACATTGCAGACACCTGGAGCATGAGGCAGGAGAACTGGCCAGAGATGGACACAGAACATTGCAGACACCTGGAGCATGAGGCAGGAGAACTGGCCAGAGATGGACATAGGACATTGCAAACACCTGGAGCATGAGGGTACATGAGGCAGGAGAACTGGCCAGAGATGGACACAGAACATTGCAGACACCTGGAGCATGAGGCAGGAGAACTGGCCAGAGATGGACACAGGACATTGCAGACACCTGGAGCATGAGGCAGGAGAACTGGCCAGAGATGGACACAGGACATTGCACACACCTGGAGCATGAGGGTACATGAGGCAGGAGAACTGGCCAGAGATGGACACAGGACATTGCAGACACCTGGAGCATGAGGGTACATGAGGCAGGAGAACTGGCCAGAGATGGACACAGGACATTGCACACACCTGGAGCATGAGGCAGGAGAACTGGCCAGAGATGGACACAGGACATTGCACACACCTGGAGCATGAGGCAGGAGAACTGGCCAGAGATGGACACAGGACATTGCACACACCTGGAGCATGAGGCAGGAGAACTGGCCAGAGATGGACACAGGACATTGCAAACACCTGGAGCATGAGGGTACATGAGGCAGGAGAACTGGCCAGAGATGGACACAGGACATTGCACACACCTGGAGCATGAGGGTACATGAGGCAGGAGAACTGGCCAGAGATGGGCACAGGACATTGCAGACACCTGGAGCATGAGGCAGGAGAACTGGCCAGAGATGGACACAGGACATTGCAGACACCTGGAGCATGAGGGTACATGAGGCAGGAGAACTGGCCAGAGATGGACACAGGACATTGCAGACACCTGGAGCATGAGGGTACATGAGGCAGGAGAACTGGCCAGAGATGGGCACAGGACATTGCAGACACCTGGAGCATGAGGCAGGAGAACTGGCCAGAGATGGACACAGGACATTGCAGACACCTGGAGCATGAGGGTACATGAGGCAGGAGAACTGGCCAGAGATGGGCACAGGACATTGCAGACACCTGGAGCATGAGGGTACATGAGGCAGGACAACTGGCCAGAGATGGACACAGGACATTGCACACACCTGGAGCATGAGGGTACATGAGGCAGGAGAACTGGCCAGAGATGGACACAGGACATTGCACACACCTGGAGTATGAGGCAGGAGAACTGGCCAGAGATGGACACAGGACATTGTACACACCTGGAGCATGAGGGTACATGAGGCAGGAGAACTGGCCAGAGATGGACACACTTTAAAGCGAGCCATGATGAGAGCAACATGCCACCAATGACCTGTTATATGATAATGATTTCTACCTCACACCCCTGGATATACACATACTTGTTCAAATATTAATCAGATGAATGCAAGTTATCAGATTGGCTATGGTGTTTAAAATATTTCTTTGATTCTTTGCTGTTCCTTCCTTCCTTTAGAGTGTAGAGTAACCTTCCTTACCTTACAGTGTAGAGGAATCTTTCTTACCGTAGTGTAGAAGAACCTTTCTTACCTTAGAATTTAGAGAAACCTTTCTTACCTCAGTGTATAGAGGAACTTATTTTAAAAATTAACAGTGCCTAGAAAATGACGAAAAGATAATAAATACTGTGCTGGTTGCAACATTTTTTTTTTTTAAAAAGAACACCCCCCTCCCCCTTTCGAAGAGGAAAAGCAAGTAACTATTCCAGGTGTGTTTGTTCATCTTGCTGTTTGTTTACTTGTGTTACAGATTGGTCACTTTCAGTGCCTGTTGCTTATTCTGGTCTTTTTCTAGCTCCACCATTCATTTAGTTTCACTAGCTTCAAAATGAATGCCATTGATTTAGTCACAAAGATAGTAGAATGTGAGTGATTCATGACGTGAGAGCGCAGCACGCAATGAATAAATGTATAATACAAGTGCAAGACTGTTGTGTTCATATAAGCTCTGTTGTTATTTATTCAAAGGCCATAGAGGGACTAAATCAACACATAAGAGTGGAACCTATTCAAGCATGACATCCAGCATGAGAGCAGAGGTGCAGGTGGTTACGGGGGCTCTGAGATGACTTTGTGAAACTCCTCAATAAGACAGTCATCATAATTAATTCTCGGTCATTGTTTTGATGATTCAGTGCTGATAATTCAGGACTGAGTGGTTGACACAATAAAGTCATCACAACTGGTAGAGCTGGACTGGTTCTGTTGTCGAGGCCATGCCCCTGTTTGTGGAAATTTGAGCGACGATTTGCGGCCTTCATGGGGAACACATGATATTGTCTTTATATGATCGCCTGATGCATGATGAAACTCAAATCAATGGCTATGATTGATGGATTCAGGAGTGAAGTTTGGCACTGGCAGGAGGGGTTGGGGATATAGGACATGGTAGATGCATGCGTAACCAACTGGTTACTGAATCTATAGGATCCAAACTTTCTGACATCTTCCGAGGTTACTGAATCTGTAGGATCCAAACTCTCTGACATCTTCCGAGGTTATTGAATCTATAGGGTCTAAACTCTTTGACATATTCCGAGGTTACTAAATCTGTAGGATCCAAACTCTTTTCTATCGCCTGAAGAAGATGAGCATATACAGAGGAATGATTAGACTTCTGTGACGTCAGAGTTGGATGACTAAAATTCCAAAGACGCTGATATCTGCTCATGGCATATGCAAATATGAAATCAAGAATCAACATCATTGCACTCCAGACAGTCCTCCACACGTTTTCTTCTAGGCATTGAATGTCGTTCGGACCCTCTGCTCACCCCCACAGAGTCAGCTTCTGCAGATGTGGGTCCTTTGTCTGGTTTGCTGCATTGTCCAGTGGAGACAGAGAGCCTTCAGCACGTTAAACTTGCCATAATCTGTGTGGCCAAACAAGCACACTATTAATTAACCAACACAGAACGGGTGTCGTTAGCCGCTACACGCCACGGGGTCTACTGAGGAAGGGATCTGAGCACTTATCGACTGAATGGTTCAATGCGCAACGAGGATGATTTATCGACTAACTAACTAGCTTGCCGCCCAAAGAAGCAGCAATCAGTCTATCTGCGTGACAATGTCCTTGCAAAACTGCATGCCTTTGATAGAACTAATCTCATCTCATCATGTTCCTCTTGTACCTTGCGGTGTCAAGGTGAAGTATAAACATCGTGAGAGTGCCCGATTATGGGCTTCATGTATCGATATTCCCATGGACTCTGCTTTCCCTCCGTCCAACGTTTACGTTGGTAGAACATCTGCGATATATTCTTGATCTTCATCTTTTCAAGCCTGAAAGCCACTCCACACGGAACATACCACCTTCTGATTTGCTAGTCTGTCACAAACACCTCTCGCCTTTCTGTGCTATTTTCCAGCTATCGGAACATCACTGTTAGTCTCCGTCGCCATTCTCTTACTGGAAACAAAAATAACACACATCAGACACAGTTATAAAACAGATAACCACTGTTTTTTTGTTTTTTTTTTCATATCACATACAGGACGTTGCAGACAACATCAGCATTTTCAGCTGCTGTTGATGTACTAGGCAAGATTACGCTCAGTAGTTTGCCATTGATTTCTGAGCGACCGGCTCACATACCCCGTAAGGTACCAGCGCGACGAGAACCGCTACCGATTCTCGCGCAGGTTACGTTACGAGAATATACGGGATTACAGAGAAAGACGTTAAGCCCTACTGTATCTATTGTTTTATGTAGTTCTTTCTGACTTGTTGCTATCATCACGGCTTAAGTTGGTCTATGAATGTCGCTTCATAGACAACTCGAAGTGTGTAGTGTTTATTTCTTTTCAGTACAGCACCACTTGGACGGCAGCTGGTCTAGGACAGCAGCTCCGACAGGCGGACAGTTAAAGTACTGCTTTGCTGATCCTGCAGCTTATCTTGTTCCAGACGTATTGGTGTTACTTTTGGAGTGTAAATTAGGCAGGCCGAGAGATGGATCATGCTGCATAGCAAGACGCGGTCTCTAACTTCAGCCCAGACGTCGTGCTATGGACAAGTTTACCTTCAATTTACAAACTATCGTCTGTCAAGACGGCAAGGTGCCAGTCAGTCATAGCACCACTAGAATTGTCACACTTAGGTCTTATCTGCTTGTCCTTAAAAAGTCAATTTGAACATAACACACTAGAGTTTAAACTAACCCAATTAAGACGTGCCAGCATGACTTCTTCATAACTGACAAAATAATGTCCATTGAATTTTTTTTATTAAAAATTTTGGGACAAAGATACTTTCAAGTCGCACCAAATCCGGAGACAAGGGTGGAAGTTTAAGAATCCTCTTATTCAAATCCTGGAATGCTAACCGAACATGCTATGCTTTGTGAGAGGGCGTGTTGTCTTAAAGATAAGAACGATGTTGGCTTAAACTTGTCCCTCTTTTTCTGGTTACAGCCTTTTTTTTTAAATTTTGGGAAGGAGATATGCATAGAACTATCCTCAACCGCTTTGCCAAGAGGCAGGTAATCTTTCAATAGGGCACTTTTGGTGTCCCACAAAAAATAAAAATAATAATCGTCGTCAGCACCACTTTTCCTGCACATGACTCCTGTTGACAGGTATTGTAGCGGCCGTGGTGTTATATTGCGTGCTGGAAATTTTCGATTTGGTGCCAAAAAGATTAACCCACGTCTCATCGATTATCGCCAAACTGTTGTCTGACTGTCACTAATTTAACTGCTTTTGACAGCAATTTACCCTAGTTCCGATCTGTTAATGAGTCAACAGGCAGGGAACCAAGCGCACACATGCTTATCTCATGTTAAATCTGGTATGTAAAATCATATTAATCGTTCTTTCACTCGGTTTTACTGCACTAGCTATCTCTACAATTGTTATTTGTTCGCTCCTCATCAATGATTTTCTAGGTAGACTTGCTGTTAGGAAAGGTTGGTTGGTAGGTAGGTAGGTATTTTTGCTGGTAAGTAGGCAGGTACTTTGATAGGTAGAGTGGCTGGTAGGCGAGGTAGATGGTTGGTAGGTAGGTTATTGCTTTGGTAGGCAGATTTGCTGGTAGTTGGAAGTTAGGTAGTTAAGTAGGTAGGAAAGAAAGTAGACATACAGATAGATAGACAGACAGAAAGGTTGGTTGATAAGTGTGTATGTAGGTAAGTAGCTGGGTAGGTATGCGTGTACATGTATGGATGTGTGTGTGTGTGTGTGTGTGTGTGTGTTTGTACATACCCACATACGCAGGCAAATAAGTAAGCAGACAGACAGATGGATAGACAAAGGGATGGATGAATGGATCAGCAGACAGACATGTAGATAAATAATTGTATGGTATGAAAAGTCACATCCATGCACTTTTATCTCACTACGTCAAACATGAAGGATATTATTAATTATCCGTTACGCCCCTCCCCATTCCTTAATTCACATCTCTAGGATCTGAAGCATAATTAAGCAGCTTCTCATGAATAACCAAAGGAAACCAGGGAAGTGTGGACTAATATTGATCTATCTTGTCTTACAGGCCCACGCCTAATTAAACTACCTTTGAAGTAGACACCGACCGATTTTCTTGGCATGGGAATCACTTTTGTAGCCTCTTGCCGAGAGACAAGAGAGGACGCTCGTAGCGGTGTTACCATAAACTTGGGAGGCAAGTACACAAACTTTCATGTAATGATACGATACGAAACAAATAAATCAGTGTTTCTTAGGATCGGCTACATACTATTTATTGTTAATCAAATGTGGTTCTATAGTTTTTTGGAGATTCTGTAAAAATGTTTATGCGATATGAAACGTATATATCACAGGTCTACTATTTCGTTAGCTTTGAAATAATATAAATTCATCCTTTTTTATGATAGAACGTAGTGAAACCGATTAATCATTTCTCTTCTTTAATTGTTCTTAATATACTAGTACTAGACACTAGATCCAGTGTTCCGATCCGACGTGTTTTTTTTGTTACTTGATATTTTTTTTTCGCGTTTCCATCCTGTTTCGGGATATTGCGCTTGATAATGTCATCTGTATATTACCAAGCGTATCTATATAACAAAACCGGTCACTCCACATTGTGTCAACCTTCATCCGGCAGAGGAGCCCAATTGGGAGGATACACGCTTTATCCTGGTGCGAGGACATGTAACCTAAAGATTAAATGTCATGGCAGGGCAGACCAGGCCCTTAGCCTTGGTTGACAACTGGTCTAGGATCGAAGCTCCGACAGGCGGACGGTTAGAGCATTGCTTTGTTGATCTGACAGCTTCTGCAGCTTGTTTTGTTTCAGATGTATTGGTAATATCATCAAATGGCAGATCAGAAGACGAGCTCGAAAATAGATGCAATAAGGCAAAAACCAACTCATTGGACAAATGGCACCAATACTAAAAAACAAACATGTATTAATAGCCACTAAGAAAGCAATTTACAACACAATCTTCCTACCAACTCTATAACATAAATGCCAAACCTGGAGAATGACAGAAATAGAGACAAGAAAAATCTGAACAGAAATGAGGTTCCCGAGAAGAATACTCAGTGTATCAAGAAGAGATAACATTAGAAATGAAGAAATCAGGGTTAAAATGGGGGTTATAGCTGCACTAGATTTTATTAGAATGCAGCAAGTCAAATGGTTTGGCCATGCAAGTAGGTTACCAACTAACAGTATACCACAACAAGCAATGATGCACAGACCAGATGGAAGCAGAGGAAGAGGCCGACTACGTAAACGAGGGAATAGCAGAGTCCATTGGAATATCGATACATGAAGCCCATAAGCGGGCACTCTCCCGATGTTTATACTTCACCTCTATACCGCAAGTTACAATAGGAACAAGATGAGATGAGGTGAGAGTACTGGTGTTACCTTTCATCTGGAGTAAACTAGACAGGCCGAGAGAGGGATCATGCTGCATGGGCAAGATTTCCTTCATCCAAACCTTGAACTTGGTTTGCTAGGCGAGTAGCCTTCAAAGATAAATGCTCAGAAAATAACTAAACGCAGTTGTAAATCATTAAGAGCAGTAGTTCATGAAAGCTCGACCACTGTTCCATGTCACAAGTAAAAACAATGAAATAAATACAGACTCATATAGCAACATTAGATATAGTTTTGTTTCTAAAGATTTCCTACTCTTTTATTCAGTGTTTCAAAACAATGGAGGCTTTCACGTTCGAGTGAAGCGGATTGTGATTTCCGTATTTTGTGTGATCTATTTATTTTTGTGTATGATTCACCGAGTCTGAAAACGAGAGGGGTAGGAAATCTCTAGAAAATTAGCTATATTTAATTATTCTTTGTGTGACGGCACACGGCAGTATAGTCTATGTATATAGTTAAGAGTAGACCGTAATAGTTCGCAATTCTGCAAAAATTTCAAAAAATACATACACAATACACACACACACACACACACACACACACACACACACACACACATATCACACCCCCCCCCCCTACAACTTAACAGCGACGTAACGCGAACCCACCTTTAACACAATCTAAGTTTAGCTCTCAATTTTCGGCATGTAAAACGTGTTTTCATTGGTATCAGTTGTGACAGCAGCTTGTTGGGATGTCTTGCTAGCGGTTTACTAATATTTGGTAGTTGTTGATGGCTCCATCTTGATCTGCTGTTCAAGGACCCCCAGAGATGCCCCTCAATGGAGTTCACTGCGGAATTTGCCTGTAGCGGGCAAGAACGTTACAACACGACCAAGGAGTGTCCAGTCACAGGTAGACGGTTGGGGTAAATCAATATGACAACTACGAGAATGAAAAAGCTGTCTCCAGGATTCCTCAATGTCAACAGCAAGGATCATCTTCCCCCTAAGAACCGGCTGAGGGTTCAGGTAGGTGGGCAATCTCTAGGAAATAGACTTCTCTGTGTTCCTTCAGTTGAATGGTCTTTGCCTAGAGTGGGGAGTGGAATTAAAAGGTATGTCCATCCACTCTTCAGTCACTGATGCTGCCTTGATGCTCAGGTTAAAATGCCGGGGCTGACTGCGGCGTCCTGTAAAGGATGTGCAATAACAATTATCCTATTTCGTTAGTATTAGTTGTTATCCTGTATACATTCACAGTTTTGTGATAACTCTTCTGCTTTATACGTTGTCATCACGTGTCTTGTCTTGCAATCGATAAACTCGCTCTAGTTTCTCGAAGAACTAAAATTCAACAGCTTCACTTGTATCTCCACATTGTTGGTCTTGAGCCATGATTCCGGTATAGACAGTAGTGTTGAATCATCATCATTACCATCATCATCATCATCATCATCATCATCATCATCATCATCATCATCATCATCATCATCATCATCATCATCATCATCATCACCATCATCACCATCATCATCATCATCATCATCATCATCATCATCATCATCATCATCATCATCATCATCATCATCATCATGGGATGCCACTATACCACGATAGTGACCACGATAGTGACCACTGATCCTGATCAAGAAAGACGGGGCCATGAGTCAAAGAAACAAGACCAATGCCTTCCCGTACGACACCACTGGTCAAGACGCCATAAGCAAGATCAGAAGAAGGAAACTAACTTCCTCCCGTAGGAGACAAGAAAGATGGCTGCAGCCACCATGGTGGAATGGAGAGGTCGAGAAGGTGTGGCTGGGAAAGAGGCAGGCTGTCAAAGACTGGCAAAAGGCCAGAAAGGCTAACATGCCACAGGTTGAGTTGGCGAACCTGAAGACTGAGGTCGTTAGGACGACGACTTTATTCAAATCCTGCGCCAAACAGGCCAAGGCCGACAAATGGGACGAGTTCTGCAGGAAGGTGTGCTCCGAGCAATCTCTTACGACATTCTGGCGCCTCCACAAGAGCATGAACGGTGCTGCACAACGTAGGGGTATTCCAGACTTTCAAGGCACAGACCTCGCATGGAAAAAGTCGGATGCGGATAAAGGTAAGGCCCTTCTTGCACGCTACATAGAACAGACTGACCAGAAAGACGAGCCCGCCAGACAGAGGACCACAACAAAACTCTCTCAGTTGTGCGAGGGGGTCGGGACAGACGAAGAATGGACAATCACAGTTGAGATATTGCGTGCGATGCTCAAGAAATCACCTAACACCGCCCCAGGCCCAGACGGCATCCGATATGGTGACCTAATGGTGATATCAGATGATGACATGGAAGAACTGGCCAGAGAATTCAACACCAGTATCCAGAGGGGTCAGGTCAAAGAAGAATGGCTACACAGCTACTTGCTGCCGCTGCCAAAACCGAACAAAGACCACTCCAAGATAAGCGGCTACAGAATCATTACGATGCAGAATACTGTTGGCAAGCTACTGGAGAAAATTGTAGCACACAGACTTGCTTGGGACTTGGAACAGCTCGGCTGCTTCCCGCCCACACTTGGAGGATACAGACGCAACAAAGAGTCATGGCTGAATGCGGCGGTCTTTGCTCAAGATGTTTACGAAGGATTTCAGGTCAGAGAAGAGACATGTGCGGCCGCCATAGACTTAGAGGACGCATATAACAGAGTATCTTTCGAGCACTTGATGCAAACCCTCCTCAGACTGAAAGTGCACCCTCACCTTGTACGATGGATAGCTGCAGTTCTACTCCAAAGGAAGGTGGTGCTAAGATGCGGGAGTTGGTCTTCTGAGCCGATAACGATATGTCCAGGATTGCCGCAGGGTTCACCACTGTCACCAGTACTATTCAACGTGTATACGGTGCCGATCACTGAACAACAGTTGGATGGGAGGGGTAGGACTCTATCATTCGTTGACGACATCCTCGTGTATCGACAGGGTCGAGATAGACAGGCGGTTGCCAACTATATGCAGGGCGAACTAGATCGAATTTCCTCATGGTGTGCTGATGCCGATGCCCTTGTCAACCCTGCAAAGGCAACGGTTACATGGTTCTCACTAAACAACCATATTGTGAAAACAGACCTGCCGGCAGTAAGAATGGATGGGAGCATTCTGAGTAGAACCCAGTGAATGACATATCTTGGCGTGAGACTTGATCGTAGCCTGTCCTTCAGAGATCATGTCGATTATGTCATAACGAAGGCTCGAAAAGGTTTGGCAGCAATGAGAGTCATGGCGACTGCCAATATCGAGCAAAGACTGCTATTACTTCTGTTCCAAGGACTTGTGCTTTCACGCATCGAGTATGCCCTGGCCATCCTCACTGTCAGCCCTACACAGATTGGAAGACTTGAAAAGGTACAAAACGAAGCCATGCGCATCATTTTGGGCTGCACGAGAGACACCAGCTGTGTAGCAATGAGATACCTCCTTGACTTCCCGACAATGGAACACAGGATCAAGATCTGGAGAGCTCGTGCATACTTAAAAATAAGTGCAGATGAGCAGCACCCTCTGCATGACGCTGTATTCAGAGAAAAGGGTGACAGGCTAAAGAGGGGCAAATAATGGATGGGTCGGGCAGAAGATGTCGTCGGACAGGTCTGCAGTCTTACCAGTATCAACCCCGGCAAGGAATGGGTGCCGGTGCCTCCAGCTTTTAAGTGTACCTTCTCCTGCATTATCACACTCGACAGACGGTGCAGAGAGCAGAACCCTGCCGCTGTCAATGCAGAGGTTAACGCGCTCATCTATGATCACTCAGATAGCCCCGAAGTGCTCATCTATACAGATGGATCTGTTGTAAAGCAGCAGAGAAGTGCGTGGGCATTTACAGCCCGTTCAGCGGGCCGAACCGTTCAAGAATCCAGTGGTGCCCTCTCTATGACCACGAGCAGCATGACGATGGAGGTAATGGCAGTTACACAGGCTTTCATATGGCTGGAATCACAGCATTATACCAACGTGTGTGTACTAAGTGATTCAATGAGCATGATTCAGAAGGTCGAAGCTGGATCTGTACGTAGACAGTGGACTGAGTCGCTGCGGAAGTCCGTTGTCCGCAAAGTCACCTTCATCTTCGTCCCGGGACATGCGGGAGTCGAGGGAAATGAACGAGCTGATAAATTGGCTGGCTCTGCACCCCCTGTAGATGGCCAGCCCATGGATCGTGCCGATGTTATTAACGCCCTTAAAGATATGGCGAGAACAGAGGATTTTGACGCCAGTGATTCCACATCGCTTTCCAGGATGAAAGACCTGGGAGTAAGAATCGGCACAGCCAGACGCGAGAGGTACATCGGGAAAACAAAGCGCCTCGTCAACCAACACAGAACTGGCACTATTAGCCACCGGACGCTGATGCATATGCTGGGGGGAGGATCTGAGCACCTATGGACATGTCCGGAGTGCAACGAAGATACCCCAACTTATAACTAACTAATCATCATCATGTGCCATGCCGATAAGAGCGGGTGGTCATATTTCGCATCTCACGCTATGACAACAGTCGTGAACCAGCTATGTACTTTTGTCTCGATTATGTCACGTGGCCGAGCCATCTAGATATTTTCCTTTCTGCCTTCCCCTTGTAGTACTTTCCCCGCAGTCTTGCCGGCTGTCACCAAATTCCCCCCTTTATTGTTTCTCATAAAAAGTTAAAGTTGGTTGCATATCCTTTACAGGACGTCGCAGTCAGCACCAGCATTCTTTGCTGCTGTGATCTCTTCGCAAGTTTACGTTCAGTAGTTTGCCATTGCTGTTTGAACGACTGGCATCCATACCATTTCGTAAAAAACCAACGCAAGACGGTCCTCTCCAGATGGGGATTTGTTTTCTCCACTGACTCGCGCTCCCAGGTCGATCAATACTAACATGGGCACCTAGAAATTTACTGGACAGTAAAGGCGACCGGCGTGACGTCAACCACGTCAGCCATCGAGTGCCAGTCGATCTACAATATGGCTCTAGCACCATATACCCTGTAAGCGTCATGGGGCGATCATGGTCCTCGCCTTTGATTCTACCCATCCTCGTTCTAATGTATGCCTCACACTTTGCAACCAACTGCTGCTAATTGTTCTTTCAGTCTTTCTTGTTCTCCTTATTATAGTCCATGCTTTGTAGTCTTGGTGATCATGTCTGTCCACAGCCTTCTGTCTCGTGTACTGCCAATCTTCTTATAGTCCATGCTGTGTGGCGTTGGTGATCATGTCTGTCCACAGCCTTCTGTCTCGTGTGCCGCCTGTCAGTTCTGATACCCATATTCCGCCATGCCATGATGTCAAAATGTCCGGTATCTTCTTTTATAGCCTTCCCCAGCATCTCCTACGATCCAATTTGCTCGTAGTTGCGAGCTACCTTGTTTTTCCCTTATTCCAGAACAGAACAGAATCAAATCAACGTCAACTATCATTCTCTTTAAGAACACTTACCTGAATCGAGACTCTTGTGACCGTGTGAGATGGCGAACAATGACCGCCTATGCCTGTCGGGAGGGCAGATGATGATGATGATGATGATGATGATGATGATGATGATGATGATGATGATGATTCTCTTGACGGGTATAGACAGGTCATCGTTTTTAACTTCAGATAAGGTATAACAGACTGGACAGGCATATGTACAGGTTTTCTCTGGGTTACTCACCACTATACTTATGCAGGCAGTGTGATCAAACTGCAGAATAATGTCTCCAAAAATGTATCCCAGTATAGCCAGCTAAGACGGGAATACTGGCCTAGTGAGACGGCACAGCATTCAATGATCTGTGGAACACAAGAGAGTTCCCAAAAACTGTTGACGATATCATGACAGCTCGTCTGTTGGTGTAAACGTGAATGAATGAACCACAGAAGAAGAAGAAGAAGAAGAAGAAGAAGAAGAAGAAGAAGAAGAAGAAGAAGAAGAAGAAGAAGAAGAAGAAGCAGAAGCAGAAGAAGAAGACGAAGAAGAAGAAGAAGAAGAAGAAGAAGAAGAAGAAGAAGAAGAAGAAGAAGAAGAAGAAGAAGAAGAAGAAGAAGAAGAAGTAGAAGAAGAAGAAGAAGAAGAAGAAGAAGAAGAAGAAGAAGAAGAAGAAGAAGAAGAAGAAGAAGAAGAAGAAGAAGAAGAAGAAGAAGAAGAAGAAGTAGAAGAACACGACCAAAGAATGTGAACTGTCTTCCTCTAATGCGACTAAACAGTTCTCTTTGTGAGTTCTAAATTATTATACACTTATATGTGTTCGTGCACTTTTGTAATATGAAAATCATACTGACCAATACAAAGATATCAATTGAAACGAGGAAAAGGGTATTGAAGTGCTACATAGAACCTGTACTTTTGTATGGATGTGAAGCGTGGACAATAAGCAGTTAAGCTGAAAAACATCTGACGGCTGTGGAAATGTGGTTTCTGAGGAAAATACAAAGAATACCATGGACAGACAGAAAAAAAAAACAATGAACAAGTCCTTCAAGAAACAAATGAAGATCGTAAACTGATTGGAGACATTAGACGTAGACAGTCAAAATTTTTGGGGCATGTTATGAGAAGAAATGAATTAGAGAACTTGGTGACGCCTGGCAAGATCGAAGAGAAGAGACCAAGGGGAAGACCGAGAAGTAAATACCTGGATGGCTTGCCACGTGGCATGGTCGAGACAGGACACGGAGCTGATCCACGACTATGGTGATCGAGTGAGATGGGAAAACATGACCACCCACGCTTATCGGCATGGTACACGAAGGAAGGATGTGTACGTGTGTGTATATGTGCGCTCGCATGTGCGTGTATTTGCGTGTAACCAACTACTTATTTCTGTCTATTTCTGTTAACGATATCAGGTGGTTACTAATTCAAAAGGATACCTGGAACTAAATCTGAATGGGCGAGAATTGAGGGCAGTCCCGCCGGAAATCTTTCAGCTGACGGCAACTCAAGTCCTGCGTCTGGCACACAATCACATTGATAATCTCCCCTTGATGATCGCTTACTTGAGAATGCTGAGGTAGGTTACCAAATGTCGAATGGTCTTGTCTTGTTGCTTGTATGTGCGTGCTACTATATAACATATTGGCTTCTCGTCCTTGACTTGGGGGAGTAAATTACAAGCACCTCTGAAGTCGGGGTGGGTTCGCGAAGAATACTGGTAGTAAGAGTAGCTAATACACAAGCAAAAATCAGCTCGGTGCACTAGAAGTAGTAGCACGTGAGTGGACTACACTTGAGTTCAAAGCGATTGAACACACACACACACACACACACACATACACACACACACACAATTACAAGGAATGGTCCAGTAATACATCAAAAGAAGAAGAGAAGTTCCTTTAATGGGGCACCCACATGGCTGTAACATAATAATAACTGACGTCACTCATTGAGAATATACGCAAAATCAACACCTACTTGAGCAGAGCTGTCAACTTAACTATGTAAGATCGAGTGAGAAATGATGTTATCTGACAGACAGTGGGACCAATACCTTGTGCCACAACATATTAAAAGGCAGAAGATCAAAAGGTTTGGTCATCTCGTTAGAATGCAACACCATCAGCTACCAACACTGGTGCTACATCAAAGAAGATCTGATAAGAGAGCAAGAGGACGCCCAAGAAGCAAATGTTTTGACGACAGCAAAGACATTGTACAGTCACATGGAATGACACTATACGGTGCCACCCACCCCTCCACACAACGCTTGACGGTAAAAGTGAAAGATGATGATGATGATTGAAAAACTGTAAATATACTGATAGAAATGAAGATACATAGCACAATAGGAATATCATAATTGTTTAAAAGACGTGAATATATAATCTAGACCAGTGCTTCCCAAACTTTTTCAATTTCGCGGACCGACATACAATTTTCCTTTTACACCAAGGACCGGTGCCTTTAAAAAAATTTTCTCCTTGTAATCTGGAATTTTATATGACCTCAATATACATTTTAATATAAATATAAGATTTAACGTAATTGTGGGTGTTGTCCCAGTGCGTTAAATACTGCTCCATAATAGTATTGGATGACGGTCATTTATTTAATGGTGGTCCCATTTTCATGAGTAAAAATTTTATTGTGGAGATTTACAAATCAAAAAATATGTTCAACTCACGTTGCAGACCGGCAAAAAAGGGCTCGCGGACCGGCACCGACCCGCGGACCACCACTTTGGGAAGCACTGAACTAGACAATAGGAAACAGCAAAAGGCTTTGAAAAGGTTTGGTAAATCAGCCATATACACATGTGGATTGGCGTCGCAGACAGCAGAGCACATACTCCAAGACTGCCCGAAATATAACATATCTAGACAAACCTTCTGGCCTAGAGAGACGACATTGGAAGATAAACTCTATGGACCGCTGTGTCAACTGAACAAGACATTGAAGTTCATACACGAGACCACATAGCAGATACAGACACATTTCAAGTGAACTAAAACATTATTATTATTATTATTATTATTATTATTATTATTATTATTATTATTATTATTATTATTATTATTATTATTATTACAATTATAACTGCAATTCAATATGTTTATATTTATATTATTCTATTGGCCATTACCGTTGTTGTTTTATTCTTAATATGTGCATTGCTATTGTTGTATTGTAGACTTGGCAAGTGTCAGTATCGTCTTCATTCACAGACAACCAAGATCGATTGCCCAGCTGAGCTCCATGCCTATGCGTTAAAGAACTGATTAATTATTTAATAATGACGTAGTCATGTAACTACTCTCTAGTTAACATTAACTACAGCAGTCGTTCTCAACCGGTGGGGAATTCCCCCCCCCCTCCCCCCGCAGGGGGGAATTTTAGGGCTTCCAGAGGGGGGGGGGGATTAAGATTATTTCAAGATCGTGTTAATACAAGAACCGATTACTTGATATTGTTTTTCCCTTCATACTGTACGGTTCTGTACGTCTCACCCGTCTAAAATTCAATTTATAAAGTAAGTTAAAGTAGACCCACAAATGTTTTATGTGGACGTCTAGACTTGGTTAAGTATGTGTTATTAAATTTACCTTCAATTATTACGTTTACTGTGTAGGGGTGGGGGTGGGATTTTTAGGTAGGAAATGCGAAAGGGGGGAATGACGTTCTGAAAATATGGTGAAAGGGGGGAGGGGCACGGGCCAAAAAAGGTTGAGAACCACTGGACTAGAGAATCAACCTGGCCCTGCAAAGGCCTTGCAGCATTTGTTTAAAGTTACCAGCCTCGTATACACGTCATTCTCTGGTTACAAATATAAATGAATTGGGTTAAACTGAAGTAAAGCTGCGGACATGTTCATTCAGTAGCATGTCCTTTGCAGAACCTCGCTCCCATAACAACCTTCCGGAAAACTTCTCGATCACAAGCAAGATGTCCCGCGTCTGATACAACCATCTGGAGATCATCCGCCACATTCTGCACCCATCTTCTCTTTGGCCTTCCTCTTCCTCTCTTCCCAGGCATATACCCTTCCATTATTGTTCTCTCCAAACTGTCGTGACGTTTCAAGTGACCAAAATACTTAAATTTTTTTTTGTTTTATCGTCTTTAATAGCCATCCCTCCTCAATATTCAACTCTTGAAGTATGGATGCATTTGTTCTTTTCTTTACCCAAGATATTCTTAGAACTCGTCTATAACATTTATATTCAAAGGCATGTATGCGCTGTTCAGCTTGTTTAGTAAGTGTCCATGTCTCACAGGCGTATGTTGCAATGGGAAAGATGCATGCTCTTAAAAATTTAATTTTTGTAGTTCTGTCTGTCCCACACCATAATTTATTCATCTGTTTTAGTCTTTGAAGAGCAATGGATAGTCGCCGTTTAATTTCTTTCATTGTGTCACCATTATTCGTAATCAATAACCCAAGATATTCAAAATTTTCCACCACCTCCAATTTTCTCCCATTAATGTATATTTCTTCCTCCATAGTAGTTTTAATTGTATGCATTATCTTAGTTTTTGCTATGTTAAGATATAAGTTGTGATTTTCACTATTCAATTGTGTAGAGGCTATTAGGTTTTCTATGCCATTCTGTGTTGTGGATAGTAATACTGTATCATCAGCATATCGAATCTCTGGTATGTCATGACCGCCGATATTTAGGGCATCAAATGGCTCCCTGTTTATATCATCTCTTACATTTCTCATTATATTTTCGGCATACAGGTTAAACAAATAGGGTGACAGCACGCAGCCCTGACGGACTCCTTGCTTGATGTCAAACCAATCTGATGTCTCGCCATCTATTCTAACTGCTGCTTGTTGGTCTAGATATAGCATTTTTATGAGATGTACTACATGTGAAGGAAAGCCCATATTCCTCATGATTTCCCAAAGTTTCTGATGCTGTACACAGTCAAATGCCTTTGAATAATCCACAAAACATGAGAATAGGTTTACATTAAATTCTCTGCACTTCTCTATTATTAAACGCATGTTGAATATGTGAGCTATTGTTCCTCTTCCTTGTCTAAATCCAG
This sequence comes from Cepaea hortensis, assembly GCA_963921405.1. Lineage (NCBI taxonomy): Eukaryota > Metazoa > Mollusca > Gastropoda > Stylommatophora > Helicidae > Cepaea > Cepaea hortensis. Next base: position 13,241,826 of record OY992887.1, on the reverse strand, counting down.
CTTGAACTACGTTAATCTCTTCTTCCATTTTCTTACCAAGTCTTCGCATTATGACTTTTAGTAGAATTTTACTTGCATGACTTATCAGGGCAACAGTTCTATAGTTGGTCCATAATTTCAGGTTGCCCTTTTTTGGTATTGGAATGAAGATAGTTCTCTTCCAATCTTTTGGCCATATACCATATTTCCAAATCTTTGTACATAATGCATGATATATGTGTATGCTTTCTTCTCCTCCTGCTTTAATTAGTTCAGCTGGTATCTCATCACATCCAGGTGATTTACCATTCTTATAGCCCAAGCAATTTCATCTAATGAGGGTTCAGGTTCTGTCTCTGCTGTCATTGGCTCATGTATCTCATTCATATCCTCACTGTCACTCATATCATACATTCCACTGCAGTACTCCTGCCATCTTTCTAGAATTTGTCTAGATTCTGTTAAGGTATTTCCCATCTTGTCACAGATAACATTCAATTGAGGTTGAACATTTCTTGTCAATAACTTCATTTCCTTGAACATTTCATAATCTCTTCCAGCCTTATGATATTGCTCTATTCTGGTATAGCAACCTTGTATATATTGATTTTTGTCCTTTCTTGTGTTCTTTCTTATTTCTCGAGTTAAAGATTTATACTTCATCCTGCTATTGGATTCATCTCCTTTCTGTTTCAGCTCCCTTCGTTGTTTTATTAATTCTAACGTGTCTGATGTAATCCATGGCTTAAGTTGCTTTTTCTTGATCGGAATGAAATCTTTGGCTGCAGTTATCAAGATATCTCTAGCTTGTACTGCCAGTTCATCAGGTGTCATTTCTTCTTGTACAGACATCAAGACCCCAAAGCGATTCCTAACTTCTATGTTGTATGCGTCCGGTATTTGTGTGAGATCAACACGAAGTGGCCTTGGTCCTCGGGTAAGCTTTTTTAGTTTTAATTTCAGATCTGCTTCTAATAACAGATGATCTGTATCACAGTCTGCACTTCGTAGGGTTTTTGCAGATGTTATGCTTGATCTCCATCTTCTTTGTATTAAAATATAATCTATCTGATTTTTGGTAAAACTGTCTGGAGACTTCCATGTGAAGAGTCTTCTTGGATGTTGTTTAAAAAGTGTGTTGGCTATCGTTAACTCATTTTCTGTGCAAAATTCAATTAATTTGTCACCTGCATCATTTCTATTTCCCAATCCAAATTTTCCTAAAACGTGTCTCTCATTTTCAGCTCTTCCTGCACCTACTTTTGCATTAAAATCTCCCATTATTATTGCTATATCATTATGACCAATCTTATTTAATGTGTCTTGTAGTGTGTTGTAAAAATCTTCAATTTCGTCCTCCTCTGCTGTTGAAGTAGGTGCATATATATGTATGAGAGTTGTGTTTTTTGGACGGCCTTTAAGTCTAATAGTGAGGAGTCTATCACTAACTGGATTATATCCCATTAAAGCTTTTGCAGTTGTCTTATCTAAACAAAATGCCACTCCACTCTGGCCTCCGACATCTCTACCAGAATAAATAAAAATACTTCCATTTTCAGTTGTAAAATGTCCCTTGCCGCTCCAGCGATGTTCACTAATTCCTAAAATGTGAATGTTTAACCTCTCAATCTCATCACACACTACTTTAAGCTTTCCCTCATGCAAACTTCTCACATTCCACGTTGCCATTCTCACTCTGTTTCTTAGTCTGACACAGGGGATTTCCTTGGTAACACAGTCAGGATTAAATCCGTCATCACGATTACTAGTACTGGTCCCTGCGTCACACTCTTCCCCAGTGTTATCTGATCTGCCTGGCCTGGGGGTCTCGCCACCAGATCTCTTTCTTATTATGTTTTCTTTCATGGTTGTTATGGTTTCTTGGCAAGTTTTGCAGAAGGTAGTTTGCCGTTGCTTTCCTTCTGGACAGTGACTGTACTAGTCGGTGGCCATAGCCATTGTCTCTACTGATGCGGACATGTACACGATTGAAAAACTTGCAGTACAGTATAGCTTGATACACTACATCTTCTTATAGTCCATGCCGTGTGGTGTTGGTGATCATGTCTGTCCACAGCCTTCTATCTTGTGTACTGCCAATCTTCTTATAGTACATGCCGTGTGGTGTTGGTGATCATGTCTGTCCACAGTCTTCTGTCTTGTGTACTGCCAATCTTCTTATAGCCACTTTACTCATCAAGTTTGCAAGGTGTTACTGATATTTCAAGTAAATATTTCCGCATAAAGTATCCAAACAATCTTGAGTGTCTTCTCAAGTTGGAGAGGTTTGGACAGCTCCATCTGATGTATCTTCTCAAATTGGAGAGGTTTGTACAGCTCCATCTGATGTATCTTCTCAATTTGGAGAGGTTTGGACAGCTCCATCTGATGTATCTTCTCAATTTGGAGAGGTTTGGACAGCTCCATCTGATGTATGTTCTCAAGTTGGAGAGGTTTGGACAGATCCATCTGATGTATCTTATCAAGTTGGAGAAGGTGTGGACATTCCATCTGATGTATCTTCTCAAGTTGGAGAAGGTGTAGACACTCCATCTAATGTGACTCATCGATATTATCATACTAGCACGCTACACATATCGTCACCTTCAAATGTCACGCAGATAGACGTGGATGTCAAGTGTCACCATCTCCCACGATCACCAGTCTGTGTTCTTGTTCCCATTATACCATGTGTCCGAGCCATCCAGGTGTGTATTTCTTTGCCTCAAGCCAAGGACATGAAGTCAACATATTAGTCCAACTGACCAGTGTAGGGGTTGAACCAGCTACCTCGGCATCAGCACACCGGAAGTTTAAAAGTGATCGCTCTTATCCGTTATGCCCTGCTGCTCTCCACGGTCATATATTTAATTAGTGATGTCCTTTGGAGTTGATATTTTTGCTCTCCAATAAATAAATACAAAACACAACAAGTGCCGAAGCAGGAGCCCGCAATGGCTCAGTGATGTGACAGGGCCATGCCAGTTTGGACGCACGGGGTAACAGGTGGCCAGTCTTTTCATCTGTTAGCGGACGACGAACGCAGGCGTGGAAACCTCGTCAGCCCGCCCTCCTGACTTTATCGGCATAGTCCCCTGTCAAATGTGCTAACGCACCCACCTCCATTAAATACATGTAATATTATTATTCAGATCAATGTTATCAATTAGTAAAAAATATGAAACAAGTAAATCGGCACAACTATCTCGAAATTGACATATTATTGATGGAAGGAGCATTGTAGAGATCAGAACAAAAGTGGTTGTGGTTGCCTTTAGCAAAATGGAAAACATACTGACCAATTAAAAAAAAAAGTGTCAGTTGTTATGAAAAAAAAGAGTGCTTAAGTGCTCTATAGAACCCATACTATTATAAAGATGTGAGACAGTAACAATAAACAGACAAGCCGAAAAACAGCTAACGGTAGTGACAGTGTGGTTTCTCAAGAAAATGTAAAGATTACCATGAGCGGACTGAAAAACCAATGAGCAAATCCTATAAGAAACAAAAGAGAACTGTCAATTGATTAGAGAAATTAGATGTAGAAAGTCTTGATGTTTTTCGACACGTTATCAAGAGGGGGGGGGGGGGGGGGGAATACTGGAAAACTCATGGCAGCTGGCGCGACTGATGTGAAAAGAAAGATGGGAAGGCAAATCGGTAAATATCTGGATGGCTTGGCCTCAAGAGATAATCGAAACAAGAACACAGACCTGATCCAATACTGATATTGTGTATGATCGTGAACAATAGCCACCCATGCATAGGCAAGGCATGTCGTGTGGCTTTTGTGATCGTATCTGTGCACAGCCTTCAGTATGGTGTTCTGCCAATCTTCTTATAGCCCATGCTATATAATATAATAAACTTTTTGTGACTTACTGTTTTGGTGACTTTGTGACTTGTGACATAAAACATATAACACATATGATGATGATGACAACACAGATACATATGGAAGGGAATGATCAGGAATCTCCACGACTCCGAATGGATTAATTACAGAATGATTATGATATCCTGCTGAAATCACCATCTTTCCTACGTTCTTTCCCAGGAATAATGTCCACAGAGGTAACATTCTCAACGTTTTCTGTGTCCTTCTCAGGGTTCTTGATCTCCAACACAATCTGCTGCCCAGCTTGCCAGAGACACTGGTCAACTGTCGCCACCTGGCTGAGCTCTATCTGACAGCCAACAGACTGGCCGGGCTGCCCAAGAGCATCGGTGGTCTGAAGAACCTCAGGGTGCTGACTCTGGGAGAAAACCAGTTTGAAGTGCTTCCAGAAGAGGTTGGTCTCCTTTCTCGGATCTTGCTTGCTTGTTTTAGAATAAATCTGATCTGATACTACTTGAAACAACTATCCGTGTGGTGATCAGTGGCCATTTATGTTTTGCTTTGACTCATTGTGTCAGTTGTTCGTTCTATTTTGTATGTCGACAACACCTAAGCTGTTCTTTCTTTATTCGAGGGGGATTATAAACTGTAAATGTGTGTGTGTGTGTGTGTGTGTGTGTGTGTGTGTGTGTGTGCGTGCGTGTGTGTGTGTGTGTGTGTGTGTGTGAATATATTCTTAAAAAGTAAAGAATAAATGTATCATTTTTCAATGTAGGCACCACTGCGTTCAATGCAAATCCTCCAGCGCCGATGAAGTGCTTGGATTCCTCTAGAAAAAAAAATGCTGTTGGTCATGTGTGTAACCACTCATACACTACCTGTTGTATTTCTGTCACAAAGTCACGCCGTATTGAAACTTCCTAGTCCACTCATACACTTGCTGGACTGACAGGGACGTTCATTCGCCGATGAATTTCTATAGGTTTCAACCCTTCACTGATAAAACAAAAACGGATAACAGAGCACTGTTCCTCTTTGGTGCATGTTAAAAGTGGCACGGCCATCTTTAAACTGTCTTTATGACGGCAAGGTGTTCGTCTGAACCGAGATATCACGTGCTTAAAACTCTTGACATCCTTAACAACAAGATTGATAGTTTAGAAGACAATGGCAATTTGACAATTATTGTAATTTATATAACACTTTTAACGTTTCCACTTGAAGCCGCCTTGTACGTTGCTGCTGTTGTTGTTCGCTCATTCTAAAGGAGACTGAGATTTAAATCGTAATCCCGAAGCCTTGGTGTTGAGATTGACTGAGCCATGAGTAGCGCCGGCATCTGTCAGAGTGAGGTAGGTTGCTGGAGAGACTTGTCTTCCCGTCCGGCACCAAGGTGCTGTCTCTATGGGGACTGTCTCTATGGGGACTGTCTCTATGGGGACTGTCTCTATGGGGACTGTCTCTATGGGGACTGTCTCTATGGGGACTGTCTCTATGGGGACTGTCTCTATGGGGACTGTCTCTATGGGGACTGTCTCTATGGGGACTGTCTCTATGGGGACTGTCTCTATGGGGACTGTCTCTATGGGGACTGTCTCTATGGGGACTGTCTCTATGGGGACTGTCTCTATGGGGACTGTCTCTATGGGGACTGTCTCTATGGGGACTGTCTCTATGGGGACTGTCTCTATGGGGACTGTCTCTATGGGGACTGTCTCTGTGGGGACTGTCTCTATGGGGACTGTCTCTATGGGGACTGTCTCTATGGGGACTGTTTCTATGCTCACAAACATGCGGGGTGTGCAAGATCGGTACTGGGACTTCACATCTACACCGAGATGTATTAGTCCACTTGATGATGATTGTTGCCAATTGTTCACGCCGACCCAGTCTCCCAGTTTGACCCACCGTAACACATCAGGACATTGTTTTGGAAGATACAGGCGGGCCGAGTGGTATTGAGTACATCACTAGTGCAGTGCCGACCGGTCTAAAATAATCGACTAGCAACCATATACCTAATATATCGCATGACGTGAACAGGTTTTAATACTAAAAAATTTTGTTATTTGGTAACTATGCTGTATTATTCCAGGACTGTTTCCCATTTCATCTTCGTAGTCTGTCAAGTGTTTGTCGATATTAAAAGTCCGGTTGTATCGTTGCGTGTTTTTTTTGTTTTGGTGTGTTGACGAAAACTTTGGCTGCAACGTCCATTTTGTTGCTTGTGTTCGTGTTCTAGTAAAGTTCACCGTCTACTTCTCGTTTTTTTGGGTGATTCATTGATGGTATTATTTCAGGTTGGCCTGATGACAGGTTTGCGAATCTTGGATGTACACGGCAACAAACTGTGGCATCTGCCGTTCTCACTTCAAGAACTCAAACACTTGATGCAGCTGAACGCCAGCAATAATATGTTTGATCACGTCCCTTTAGTAGTCACCAAGATTACCTCCCTTCAAAAACTCAATCTCGCGAAGTAAGTTCACAATGTTTCCGTTTTTTTATGTGTGTGTGTGTGTGTGTGTGTGTGTGTGTGTGTGTGTGTGTGTGTGCGTGTGCGTGCGTGCGCGTGCGTGCGTGGTGTGTGTGTGTGTGTGGCGTGGGTGTATTTGAGGTGTGTGTGTATGTGGTGTATGTGTGTGTGTAGTGTGTGTGTATGTGTGTGTGAGTGTATATATGTGTGTGTGTGAGTGTGTGTATGTGAGTGTGTGGTGAGTGTGTGTGTATGTGTGGTGTGTTATATGTGTGGTGTGTGTGGTGAGTGTATGTGTAGTGAGTGTGTGTGTGGTGAGTGTGTGGTGTATGGTGTGTGTGTGTGTGTGGTGTGTGTGTGGTGTGTGTAGGATGTATGTGTGGTATGTATATGTGGTGTGTGTGTATGTGTGTGTATGTGTATGAAATAGAGGGGAAAGCAAAAGGAAGAACAACTACATTCTGACACGGTGATGTGAGGAACAGATTTGCAACACTGGCCACTCCGGGCCCAAGATACGAAAGGGAATCAAGAGGGAAAGAACCTATCACCGAGCCCATAGATTCAATGTTGTCCACTGAACACGATGTTTGTTCTACAGGAACCGGCTACCTTCTTTGTTGAAGTTACACGATACTTGTTCAACAGGAACCGACTAGCTTCCCTGCCTGTGGACTTTGATGCCCTGAGAGGTCTGCACGAGGTCAACCTGAGCCACAACTGCTTCGTGTCCATTAGTTCCCTGGTGACCAGCTTGAGGCACCTGAAATATCTGAGCCTGGCACACAACAGGCTCAAGTTTCTGCCGCCCCAGATTTCACAGTTACAGGTGAGTGACAGTTCACATGTCACAGTTACAGGTGAGTGTCGTCTCAAATGTCAAAGTCACATATAAGTGCCACCTCAAATGTCACAGTTACAGGTCAGTGTCAGTTCACACGTCACAATTATTGGTTATTGTCACCTCACATGTCACAATTACAAGTTAGTGTCAGTTCACACGCCACAGCTACAGGTTAGTGTCAATTCACACGTAAAAGTTACAGGCAAGTTTTAATTCACAATTAACAGTTACAGGTACGTGTTAATTCACTTGTCACAGTTATGGTAAGTGTTAATTCACATGCCACATTTACACCTAAGTTTCATTCACACGTCACAGTTACACGCATGTGTAAATTTATATATCACAGTTACAGGTAAGTGTCAATTCACATGTCGCAGTTACAGGTAAGTGTCAATTCACATGTCGCAGTTACAGGTAAGTGTCAATTGACACGTCACAGTTACAGGTAAATGTCAATTCACATGTCAAGTTACAGATGAGTGTCATACATGCAGGTCGTAAGAGGCAACGAAGGAAAGTTGGTCGTGGGTTTGGCTCTCCCATTTCTGTGAAAACTTTAGCTGTCAAATCCCACCAGCCGTTAACAAGTCCAAGCAAGAGTTGACAAGCTGACCAAGAGAACAGAGAGCTCTTCGAGAAGAGGTATGGCGTGAAGCGGAGACAGCTGCAAGGAGTCCGGATCGTATATTGTCTTCCTTCCAGCCACGGAAACCTCCAGAATTGTCACCTGCAATGCTAGAACTATGTGGGAATTTGGGAAGACACCACATGTGGTGGAAGAGATGAAACATTGGCAGTTTAGGAGCCAACAGCCAAGAGGTGAAGAAAAGACTCAGCTTCTTGATAGGACGTACATTAAGAAAGCCTGAGATTAGTGTAACTAGAAAAGCCTTGGTCTGGAATCCACAAAGGAAAAGAAATAGGGGAAGACACAAAAACATACGGAGATTAACATTTGTTAATGTGTCCACTCGCTTTGAACTCAAGCGTAGTCTATACGCGTGCTACTACTTGCCACTACTGGGAAGTGCAGTGGATTGATGTTTACATGTGGATTATCTTTCCTTATTGCCAGTGTCCCTCGACATCAGGCGAACCCACTCCCACTTCTGAGGTACTTGTAATTTACGTCTCCAAGTCAAGGACGAGAAATCAACATGTTAGTTCAGCTTACCGGTGTTGGGGTCGAACCCACTGCCTCGTCATCTTATACCGGAATTGTAAGAACGACCGCTGTTATCTATTCGCCCATACTGACTTCCACACACGGAGATGCCAAGTAGAAATATAAAGAAATATTATGTGTTTAAATTGTTTCAGCTTAATTATTATCCATTTATTCATTTCCTATTATATAACTCTGCAGTATGCACCTGAAGAGATGCAGCGAAATATGCCAGGCAGTAAGTCGTGCAACATATTGTTTGTGGGTTCTGTGCTTAGATTAACTAAGGGAATCTATTGTTATGAATAAATAATATGCTGAAACCATGAACGGGGCTGCATGGAACAGATAATGATAAGACGGGGTGGGGTGGGTTGATCGAGGGCCCATGCCCGGATGGAGGATACAGGGGGACATACGAGGATGAGCGGCTACTGACTGTTCCAATGACCACTTGCATACCCATTCCTCTACCTCGAGCCTTCCTGCTAGTGCTGAATGTAATTCCCGATTCCACCGGTCTCAGCAGCATGTAGACAGTGACGTGTCTCGTCTCGGGTAATAGGCTGTCTTCCATAGTTAGTGTCTTGTCTCCATAGTTCATTTGGTGTATAATGTTGGTTGAATTATTATAAAACGTTGGTCGGATTGGTACATAATGTTGATAAAATTGCTACAAAATATTGGTTGGATTAGTGCATTATGTTGGTCGGAATACTAGATAATGTTGGTTGTCTAACTAGATAATGTTGGTTGGATTACTTGATAATGCTGACTGGATTGGTACACTGTGTTGGTTGAATTGGTACACTATGTTGGTTGAATTGGTACATTATATTGGTTGAATTGGTACATTATGTTTGTTGGATTGTTCATAATGTTGGTTGGATTCGTACATACTGTTGATTGCATTGGTACATTATGTTAATTGGATTGGTACATAACGTTGATTGGATTAGTGCAAAAATGTTGTACGGATCGCTACATAATATTGGTTGAATTACAAGATACTGTTGATTTTATTGCTACATAATACTGACTGGATCTCAACATAGTGCTTGTTGGATTACATTATAATGTTGGTTGGATTGCTACATAATGTTGGTTGTATCGGCACACAATGAGCCCCACTTGTACTCCCCAGAACCTCCGAGTTCTGCACCTACAACACAACAGCCTGCGTCATGTGCCCTCCATGTTGAGAAGCCTTCAGTTCTACAACGTGTCCAGCAACCAACTGACCACCTTTTCTGTGGAAGGCATGCGCAGTCTCGTGTCTCTCTCCGCCTCTTGTGAGTATGAAACATTTTCATGTATACTGACCAATCCACTGTGGACCTATATACACGTCTTCCTTACACTCCCAACATTTTACAATTCACTATTTATTTACATATCAGTCTTCCTTAGTTACCCAACATTTGACAAATCTCTATATTTACATACCAGACTTCCTTAGTTTCCCAACATTTGACAAATCTCTATATTTTTACATACCAGTCTTCCTTAGTTTCCCAACATTTGACAAATCTCTATATTTTTACATACCAGTCTTCCTTAGTTTCCCAACATTTGACAAATCTCTATATATTTACATACCAGTCTTCCTTAGTTTCCCAACATTTGACAAATCTCTATATATTTACATACCAGTCTTCATTAGTTTCGCAACATTTGACATATCTCTATGTCCCGATTTACTAGTCTTTCTTAGACGACCGACATTTGACAATCGACTATAAACGTAAATGAAGGGTCTTTCTTACACTTTGAACAATTGACAATTATCTATTTAATTATTTACGAGCTTTCCAAAGACTGTCAAAATGTGCCTGTATGATTTTATTTCTCTTGAATGGTTGGAACAGTTAATAATTTTTAGGAAACTATACATAAAGTATGTGGGATCATGTATATAATCTATGTGTTAATGTATAGAATAAATAGTATAATGTAAAGAATCAATTGGATAATGTAATCTAAACGATAATTATAGAATCGATTGGATAATGTATATAATGTATGAGATCGTGTATATAATCTCTGCGGTAGAGTATATAATCTATGATATAGTGTATTTAATATATGAGATAGTGTATATAATTTATGCCATAACGTAAAGCATATTAACAGACGTTCATTGGAGGAGCGGTTCGTCTTTGGTTCGTGCAGATATGTTTCCATTCATTGCGTAAACTGCGTGGACTTTTGCCATTAAGAAAAGGATGGCAAACTCCACCGTGATCCTAGTGTAGTGGACCGGACGTCTAACCTTCTCCAACAAGGGCTAGAAACTCAGAGGAGCCGTGTTCCCGTTGCACACGTTGCAAATCTCCCGCTGGTTGGAAACCCGAAAGATCAGGAAGTATAGCCGAATGCCCGGGTAGATGTGAATGTTAAGAAACCTACTCACAAAATAACAGCATGTATGATTCTTGTGCAGATAACATCACAACAGAAATGATTAAAGCTTTAGAAGAATATGAAATAGATCAAGTCACCAGACTGCTGAACACATTATATGATACTGGAGATATATTCTCTGAATTATGTTACTCTGTATTTATTGCAATCCCAAAGAAATCAGGAACCTTGGAATGTGATCAACATAGAACAATTAGTATAATGAGCCACATCACAAAGATTTTACTACGAATTATCATGCAAAGGGTGAGGAAGAAAATACAACCTGAAATAGGGGAAGAACAATGTGGGTTTCTAGAAGGAAAGGGTACAGTAATTGCTGTGTATATGCTGCGAACAGTTATTGAACGGGCTATAGAAGTAAACAAGGATATACATCTTTGCTTTATTGACTATACAAAGGCTTTTGATAGAGTTAGACTTGTCAACATGGTAGATATGTTTGCAGATCTACAAATTGATGGCAAAGACATTAGACTTATAAAAAACATATATTGGAAACAACAAGCTGCCATAAGGATTGATAATGGAGTGGGACAATATCAACCTATTAAGAGAGGTGTTAGGCAGGGATGTGTAATGTCTCCAGATCTTTTTTCCCTGTACAGTGAAAATAATTTCAGAAATATAGAAGATATAAATGGAATCAGCATTGGAGGACGAAACATCAATACCATTAGATATGCAGATGATACAGTATTGATTGCAGACAATGCACAAGATCTACAACAATTAGTAGACGCAGTTGTTGTACACAGTGAGCAGCTGGGGTTGGAATTAAATTTTTAGAATTTTTAGTGTAGTCACTAGGAAGAACGAAGTACCACAATGTAATATACAAGTAAATGGGAATTTTCTTCAACAAGTGAATCGGTACAGTTATCTCGGAACAGTCATAACATCTGATGGGAGATGCCTTGAAGAGATTAGAACAAGAATCGCCATGGCGAAAGTAGCCTTTAGCAAGATGAAAAACATTCCGACCAATAAAAAGATGTCAATTGAAACGAGAGAAAGAGTGTTGAGGGGATACATAGAGCCTGTTGTGAAACTTGGACAATGTGCAGTCAAGCTGAAAAACACCCGATGGCTGCAGAAATGTGGTTTCTGAGGAAAATGCAAAGAATACCATGGACAGACAGAAAAACCAATGACCAAGTACTACAGGAGACAAATGAAAATCGTAAATTGATTAGATAAATTAGACGCAGACAGTCAAAATTTTTTGGACATGTTATGAGAAGAAATGGATTGGAGAACTTGGTGACAACTGGCAAGATCGAAGGGAACAGACCAAGAGTAAGACCGAGAGGAAAATACCTGGATGACTTGGCCACATGGCATGGACGAGACAGGAAAACTGAGCTGATCCACGACGCTGGTGATCGAGTGAAATGGCGAGTCATGGCCGCCCACGCTTTCCGGCATGGCACATGATTGATTGATGATTCTTGTTCATACACATTCGAATTATCATCCGTGCTACGGAGTTCGTCTATAGTGTTGAAATTCTCCTACTGAGATCTATAGGTGGTGGTGGTGGTGGTGGTGGTGGTGGTGGGGTGGGGGGGGGGGTACTTATGGAGATATCTGAGTCTGATAAAAGTAATTCTTGAAAAAAGCAAAAGATAGAGGGTAAAAAAGTTATGGTTTTGACAAAGAACAAAAACAAAGAGAACCAGTGTACTGTGATAGGAAACGCCATACCACTGACACCAGAAGAGTCACAGGATTCCTCTTGCACATGCAGTGGTGTACAATTATCTTTGTTCAATGATAATAATAACAACAACAGTAGAGGGAGGAAGAGGAGGAAGAGAAGAAGGAGTATGAGAAGAAGAAGAAGAAGAAGAAGAAGGAGGAGGAGGAGGAGGAGGAGGAGGAGGAGGAGGAGGAGGAGGAGGAGGAGGAGGAGGAGGAGAAAGAATGGGGGTGAAGGGCGAGGAGATAGGAATAATAAATAGACGAACATCTATTTCCTCTATCCTAACCATGAAGAAAGGTCTCTGTCAGCAGATATTTTCCCTGTAATGTTATTATGAAGTGCTAATTATCCCCCTAACTACCGTGGTGTAGGGAGCCGCTGTATGTCACAGGCTGGCAGGCTTGCCTCACGGCCTGTTTGTCATGTGTTCGAATTCCATCTTGACGGGGAGATTTTAAAATGTTCATCTGTTACCAGGTCCATCCTGTCTACAGTGGGTACAAGGACATGCTCTAGAAGGCAACAGCTAATGACGTAATATAAACACCACCACAATTCTTGTGCAGATTGGTCTGTATAAATATGGCATTAGCATCATATACCTAAGGCGTAGGAAGAGTGTCCTTAAGTGTACCCGGACTATTGTAGAAGTGTACCCGGACTATTGTAGAAGTGTACCCGGACTATTGTAGAAGTGTACCCGGACTATTGTAGAAGTGTACCCGGACTATTGTAGAAGTGTACCCGGACTATTGTAGAAGTGTACCCGGACTATTGTAGAAGTGTACCCGGACTATTGTAGAAGTGTACCCGGACTATTGTAGAAGTGTACCCGGACTATTGTAGAAGTGTACCCGGACTATTGTAGAAGTGTACCCGGACTATTGTAGAAGTGTACCCGGACTATTGTAGTATGTGCCATTATTTGACATCTACCATGACCTTTCACAGGTAACAACCTTGACACTGTTCCTCGCGGCCTGTACAAGTTGAAGAAGCTGAAGTTCCTCTACCTAGATCACAACCAGCTGGTGGAGCTGCACGAGGACCTGCGACAGCTGAAAGAGCTGCGAGTCTTGGATGTTTCCAACAACCAGCTGGTCTCACTACCCCGTTGTCTGCACAGGCTTGTCAAACTGCAAAGTTTCAACGTTAAAGACAATCATAAACTCAAGCAAACAGCAGAAGAGAACGGGGAGTCAAAGAAAGACACGGTAGATTCCGCCAGTGTCAAACATAAGATTCCAATAACAAAAGAGGGCGTAATGAACCAAAAACATAAACTGGATGAACATAAAGGCAGTGTCAACATATCTGAAAGCAGAAGCAACGCGTTTGATAATGATGTAATGGACAGCAGTGGCAGGCAAGAGAGGTATGTCAGTGACAGCAAAGATAGAACGAACTTTAACAAGGATAGTGAACCATCAGACTTGGAAATGTACGCTAAATCCGGTCGTAGCAACGCTAAAGGTCGGCAGGATGTAAGAGTTACTGGGGTGTCTGTCCCCAACATTAGAGCCGACAGTCAGCTGTATAAAGGACAAACATGTGCTACAGCAGCTTTACCAGCAGGACCCCAAACAAAAACACCCAAAAAAGTCAGTTCGTTGCAGTATCTTAGACATCTTCTCTTCGGCTTGCCAAAGAAAACCAAGAGCCTGAGATCTGATGTTTGTGGCTCCATTTCTGCCTCCAACAAGCTGTCTGAAAAATCGATTCGCTTCCAAGACAGCGCTATGAGCTCGCAGAACAAAGGCACAAGAAATGTTCCAAGGACCAGACACTCAACAATTTCTAGAAACTCGTCCAGTTTGTGGTCTCACAGAAAACCGCATTGGACAAAAAGCATTAGCCCAGATGGAAGTAGCCATGAGCCACTTTTAGCAAACCGGATTCATTTCAACATCCCTGACGAGAGAAGCGACTATGTGGATGCCAAGTCGGACAGCCATGGTTACGGGACATGGCGTTCCAGACATCGTTCGGCTGATGGGTATCTGGATACAGAGAGTCTTGACTACAGTGGCAGTAGTTCCTACAGCGGACAGGACTATACGCCAAGACCTCTAGATCCGAGCTATAATGATGCTCATACACAAGGAAATGGAGATTACAGGCATGCGATGTACGCACCTAATGAGGGATTCTATTTCAGTGGTGATCATTCTTATGGCGAGGGTGACTCGAGAAATAAAAATCGTAAACAACACACACAGATGAATACACGTCAGTATTGCAACAATAACGACAGCGATAGTCAATGCTTTAGAAATAAGTACGTAAATAGCGTATGCCATTGTTCCAGTCCAAATGACACACAAACGATACGCGGGGAGAGGTCAAGTAATGACAGGAGGATAAATAATGGTGATAGAAATTCTTCTACCTCTACGAACATAAAAACCCAAGATAAGTCTTCTTTTGTGAGTGGAAAAAATGTTAAAGCTACGGAAAAACACGGAGATCAACATAGAAGTGACCATCGAGGATTCACATCACAGTCCTACACAACACAACCCAGCTCGTTCCCAGAATCTGAGTTAGTCAACTCTAGCAAACGCATGACCATCCCTCAAGTTGGATGCTGGTACAGAGATGGACCTGTCAACTCTCCAAGAAGCTTCAGTGGGCACACAGGCCAGCTGGGTGGCAAGTTTTGCCTTCGAGGTCATTCTCATCCTCATATACATCATGGTGATCAAGGAGAATCATCTCTGTTGTATCATAGTGATCCCGCATCAGACGTGGACCAGAACTACATCTACAGAAGCGCTTCATTGCAGAGACAAGACAAGAACTTTGTGGAGCTTCGTAGCAAACCGAATGTTGAATCTAATCATGGGAGATTGCAAAAGAACTGTTCAGAATTCGACCACGTATTAATGACAAGAAATTTTACAGATTCCGAACCAAATAACAATGAGAAAGCTTTCCAGAGAAATGATACAAATAACACTTGCTTGTATGGCTCAGGATATCAAGAATCTAAAGCTGGTGATTCGTTTATTAGAGGAAGAAATCCCAACCCAACACTCAGTCACAGCAGAAGCGTGGATTCTCTCATGGAGTTGGCCAGCAGAGGCACTTCCCTCGGGACGAAGGGAGTCATTAACCGGAAGAACGTTGTGGGAGGCGCTAAGCCGAACGCATTAGCTGGTGGCTTTAGTGAGATGAGTGTTCATAGTGATGACGGACAAGTGCTGGACGCGGTGAACCAGGGCGGTACAGACTACAGCCTCCTGGGTGTGTGCAGTCAGGTGGAGACTTTGCTCAACAGGAACCTTCTGCAGCCTGTCATCGGCTACCAGCACCGAGGCAGACACAGGTGAATTCACTTATAGATATCCGTGTTGGGGAAATTAGAGGTCATTGAACTAACACGAGAAAGATATATGCGGGTATTGGTCGCCACTCAAAGAAATTTATAAAAAAAAGCAGAGATTAGTGGACATAATAATCATTCTGTTATAGAGCCATAACTGCTTCGTGTCCATTAGTTCCCTGGTGACCAGCTTGGGGCACCTGAAATATCTGAGCCTGGCACACAACAGGCTCAAGTTTATGCCGCCACAAATGTCACAGTTACAGGTGAGTGTCAGTTCACACGTCACAGTTACAGGTAAGTGACAGTCCACATGTCACAGTTACAGGTAAGTGACAGTCCACATGTCACAGTTACAGGCGAGGAACAGTTCACATGTCACAATCACATGCTAATGACAGTTCAAATGCCACAGTTACAGGTAAGTGAAAGTCCATATGTCACAGTTACAGGTAAGTGACAGTCCATATGTCACAGTTACAGGTGAGTGACAGTCCACAGAAGGTAGCTCTTTTAACTGCCTGCCGGAAAGCTTCCCGTCTCACACCACCACCCCTCCCCCACTCCCTCAAGCATCCTTACGCTCAAGGTCTCTGTAACGCCCTGTGCTCATTTTCTAACTGATGGACTCTGTCTCAGCTCCCATAACTGTCCTTACAAGCCACTGTGCGATTAATATGGCCACAGTACTTCAGTCTCCGAGACGCGATGTTAATAAGCCATTTTTCTCCCACGTCTGTGGCTAAGGGCTTGCGAACGCGGTTTGTGAGCCCGTATACTCGGGTTCGAAACACGGCGGTGCTGGTTTTTTCGAAAAAGGTATAGGGGCCGGTCGTTCAGAAAGCAATGGCAAACTATTGAACGTAACACTTGCCTAGTACATCAACAACAGCTGAAAATGCTGGTGTTGACTGCAACGTCCCGTAAGGGATACGCAACAAAATTTTTGTTTCTTTCAGTTGTTGCAGCATGTCCTCGCGTTTCTTCTTCCTGGTCCAGCGAATTCTAAGAACTCTGCTCTAACATTTCAGCGCAAAAGTCACAGTTTTCTTCTGTAATGATTGCTACACATATATAGCTACTGTGACTACGCTGGGATTCGAACCGGTTGCTGCCACATGACAACAGCGCGTGGGAACAACAAGTGCACCGGGACACACGGCCAACTCGACACCCATATACATGTGTCTTCATCAGCCAGGTCTATCATCCACCTAAATGCACAACTTTGGAATATGGACCAACTTCGCTCCTAACTATCGCATTCCGTCCATTTTCCGTTGTTGTCATCTTGTGGATGATAGACCTAGCTAACGTAGACACCTTTGTAGGGGTGTCTAGTTGGCAGGTCGTCGGAGTAAATTGTTCCCACAGCAAGGCGCTGTCTTCATATTGAGGCGACAGGGTCGAATCCCTGTATCATTACTACGCTGTTAATTGTTATATTTTTCAGTGTGCCCTCAAGCTTAGACAACTTTCCTATACACTCATGTGTTTTAGTACCGCTGATATAAAGTTAGGGAGTCTTCATGGCGAAATGGTCAAGCCGTCTGACTCAGGCTACGAGGGTTGTGGGTTCGATTCCGGGCCGCGTCCTTCGATTCATGAGTGCATATTTTCGGAGACTCCTGAGGGTCGTCGCTGGAGCTACGGAGTTCGTGCTTTGTGCGACGCTTACGGTAGTTCGCTGCGGATAAAGACTGAGCCATATGAGATTAGACCCGATGCAATGAAGTCGACCTGTCGACTTTTAAGCGACTTTTAATTTAAAGTGTTTGTTGTGTTTTAGAACCGCTGATATAAAGTGTTTATTTTGGATTAGAACAGCTGATATAAAGTGTTTATCTTGGTTTATAACGGGATATAAAATGGTTATTTTGTTTTAGAACCGCTGATATAAAGTGTTTATTTTTGATTAGAACCGCTGATATAAAGTGTTTATTTTGGTTTAGAACCCCTGATATAAAGTGTTTACTTACAGCTTTGCCGAAAAAACAATACGAGAAAACGCGCAAGGACTCTGGCGGATGGATGACAGAGCAGACGTCAGTGGGAGCTCCCTGCCTGGTGATAATGCTGGCGATGATGATGGTGATGATGATGTTGATGACAAGGGTACCCTTCCTGGACTTGAGTACACCCAGCCTCAGACTTTCGCAGTGACAAGTCAAGGAGGTCAGTTTGTGTCCAGTACTGGTCCACGGGTGGAGATCAGTCTGCCTGCTCACGCCACGGTTAAGCCACTCCATATTACAGTACAGGTAGGTAGATTCTATTTTAGTTTGTGCACATTTGTCCCGGAGAGGTTTCCCGCGGTGTCTGTGATGTGATAGCGCGTGGAGAAATAGTAGGGTCAATCTTTTCCTCACTTTCGCTGGCGACGAGCTAATGAATCGAATCCGCGTTCGATCGAATCTATACCAGCTGTTATTTCAGTTACTCAGTGAATCAGTCATGGCATTTATCAGTCAGCGAATCAGTCATGTCATTCATCAGTCAGTGAATCAGCCATGACATTCATCGGCCAGGGAATCCCTCTTGAAGTTTTTCAATTAGAAGCAACACGTGATGTGTGATTGACTCTTCCCATGAAACCAAGCCGTCGCCCAATGTGTTCCATAGATTGTACATTTGGTCCATCCATCCATCATGTGCCATGCCGGTAAGCGTGGGCAGTCATGATTCGCCATTTCACTCGATCACCCGAGTCGTGGATCAGCTCAGTGTTCCTGTCTCGACCATGCCACGTGGTCAAATCATCTAGGTATTTACTTCTAGGTCTTCCCCTTGTCCTCTTCCCCTCGATCTTGCCTGTTGTCACCAAGTTCTCCCATTTATTTCTTCTTATAACATATCCAAACAATTTCGACTGTTTGTCTAGTCCAGTGGTTCTCAACCTTTTTTGGCCCGTGCCCCCCTTCACCATATTTTCAGAACATCATTCCCCCCTACCTATCAAAAGTTTGGCCCGTGCCCCCCTTCACCATATTTTCAGAACGTCATTCCCCCCTTTCATATTTCCTACCTAAAAATCCCCCACCCCTACACAGTATACGTAAATATGGAAGGTAAATATGTTAAAACAGGTCTAGATATCCACATAAAACGTGATTTGTGGGTCTACTTACTTTATAAAATGAATTTTAGAAGG
Source organism: Cepaea hortensis (assembly GCA_963921405.1). NCBI lineage: Eukaryota > Metazoa > Mollusca > Gastropoda > Stylommatophora > Helicidae > Cepaea > Cepaea hortensis. The sequence continues at coordinate 13,222,916 of OY992887.1, read as the reverse complement.
ATGAGACGTGCATAACTGTAAAGTATGAAGGGAAAAACAATATCAAGTAATCGGTTCTTGTATTAATGCGATCTTGAAATGGTCTTCATTCCCCCCTGGAAACCCTAAAATTCCCCCCTGCGGGGGGGGGGGGGGGGATTCCCCACCGGTTGAGAACCACTGGTCTAGTCTCTCTAATTAAAAACCAGATTTCCACAGCCATCAGATGTTTTTCAGCTTGTCTTCTCATTGTCCAAGCTTCACATCCATACGAAAGTACAGGCTCTATGTAGCATCTCAACGCTCTTTTTCTCGTTTCAATTTACATCTTTGTATTGGTCAGTTCTAATCTCGTCCCATCAGATGTTATGACTGTTCCGAGATAATTGTACCTATTCACTTGTTGAAGAATATTTCCATATTACTTGTATATTACACTGTGATATTTCATTCTTCCTAGTGACGACCGTTATTTGTGTCTTCTTACGATTTAATTCTAACCCCAGTTGTTCACTGTGTGCAATTAACGCATCTACTAATTGTGGCAGACCCTGCTCATTGTCTGCAATCATCACTGTGCCATCCGCATATCTAATGTTTTTGATGCATCGTCCCCCAATGATGATTTCATTTATATCTTCTTCATTTCTGAAAATATTTTCACTGTACAGGGTAAAAAGATCAAGAGATATAACACATCTCAGTCTCACACCTCTCTTAATAGGCTGATATTGACCCACTTCATTATCAATCCTTATGGCAGCTTGTTATTTCCAATATATGTTATTTATAAGTCTAATGTCCTTCCCATCAATTACATTAGGTCAGCAGCGTACTCAAGAAATCTAGGTTTCTTAGTGGCCACGCGCTGCCGAGGTCGCAAGATAAAAAGTTTACACTGGCCAAGACCTTGAGGGACCTCTCCGAGCTGTCCATCAACAGGCTGGGGTCCCAGTGGAGCTATCATCCCAAGGATTGGCACGCCTACCCGCATGTGTGAAATTCTTGCACCGGTCTTACACTCTAGCTTGCTTGCTTGTGTTCGTTGGTTGAGGTCCAACGCGAAGTCCTGTATGTCGGATGAAGGCATCCTGTTGTACAACATCATTGTGATATCATACAGGACACACTCTAGCTGATTTCTGTACTTGAGCAGGGGAAGGAGGAACACGGATATACTAATATGAACCTACTCTGGTTAGGTGCAATGTTAGGACAATCTCATTTGGTAGGCCTAAGTCCACGGAGGACCAGGTGGCTTTGTCCTTTCTTCTGGCCCACCTTCATTGCTACATTGCTGTATCTCAAGGACAACTAGTGTAATAAACATTCCCTAACTGTGATACGTTACATCGATCTTCGCTATTTATAATTGCCATGTCAAAAATTAGTTAGAGTGAGTCATGTATCACTGATTATTGCACGTTTTCCATTCTTTTAATGCATATTGTTTCTGTTGTTTTCATCGTTGTCTAAGATTAGCGTAACAAGTGATATATGAATGAAATAATGTATGAGAGCAGAGAGATAAGAATGGTAGTATATCCGATTGCCCAAATCTTAACCCTTTGAAAATAAAGTTAATTCTTTCGTTCCCATTATGAACAAGAGCTGGAACCGAACCCTTGTTCTGCCACGCTCTTGTCATTGGCAGCGTAAGTTCCTAACCGTTACACCAAAACATCCGCTAGGAGAAGAAGGAGAGCTAGCATAACACTACCTGTGGAGATAAAGTACGAGGGTAAGCTAATAAGCAAGTCACAAATGGCTGTACAGAAATAACTAAGTATGATAACAACTTGAAACCAGTTTATTTGTATACATACTTTGTCCCTTTATTTCTCAATATAATTTCCACCAACATTGATGCACTTATCCCATAGTTTTATCAGTTCTCCCAAACTGGCTGCATAGAATTGCGTGCTCTGTTTTCTAAACCAGGTTTTCACTTCACATTAAACTTCGGCGTCATTCGCGAAATGTCGCCCGCCAAGGTGGGTTTTCAGTGGACTTAGCCCCTAGCGATTTCCAGTAAAGCTGTGCATAGTTGGGTAGAAAAAGTTAGGCGGGCGAGTCAATAAGTAAGTCACACAGTTCTGTGGGATGGCACGTAAATGAAAACAGGGCACGCAGATTTATGCAGTCGGTTTGGTAGGACTGATAAAACAATCGGATACGTGCATCAATGTTGGTTGAAATTATGTTGAGAAATAAAGAGAAAATGTATGTATACAAATAAACTGGTTTCAAGTTGTTATCACATTTAGTTATTTTTTCTACAACCATTTGTGACTTACCTATTAACTTACCCTCGCATGAATAAAATTAGTGGAACTGCTGTAAAGCTGTGGAAATGTAAACAATATAATATAACACAAAGTAATGCAGCTTTACGTAACACAATTACGGAAAACAAAAGACATTGCGGGTATTAGCCTTCACCAACAAATAAATACACAAAGCACAAGATATAAACACGGGGGAGACACTCTAGTTCCCTTTACTTTCTCTGCTCTTGGTTCGGAAACCTATTAGATTATTATTTACTTTTCAGCTCATGTTTGTACCTACAATCGTCCTCGCCAAAGTAAAAGAGCTCAACTATTTTGTAAACAACATCGTTGCCATGGGACCGGTGGTGTACTTCCACTCGGCCACGGCGGCCAAGCTCAACAGTCCGACTACGGTCGCCATCCCAGCTCCTGCTGATGTCAAGGGAGGTCATCTGACTGTGCTAACTGTTTAGTTTAGTTTAGTTTATGGATCAACATCGCGGCACACGGGTGCAACCCATAAGTGCTCCGTTCTCCTCCTAACTCAAACCTGAGTCTGGAGAAACTCAGCTCAGTGCACGAACTCCGTAGCACCGCCGAGGATCCTGAAATACTTTGGGTAGATTTTTAACTCGAAATTTTTGCCCGGGCAGCGCCGTTAGGCTACTCTTTTTCGATTTCCAACTGCCAAGGGATTTTTTACGTGCGCAACGATACACACGGGCTTCCGATCTCACTACCCAGAGACCAGGGGAAATTACTGGAAGTCCCGGTGGATTTTTTAAATAAATCCTTGTCCTCACCGGGGCCTGAACCCGGGACCTCCAGCACTCGAGGCGGACACCATACCTCGAGACCACTAACTGTGAGAAAGGATAACTCTTGTATCCCTTGTTCAAGCGGCTACCGATCTGGGAAACTCACGGCCACATTCACAACCTGGCAGTTTGTTGGGTAAGTCTGGCAGTTTGTTGGGTAAGTCTGGCAGTTTGTTGGGTAAGTCTAGCAGTTTGTTGGGTAAGTCTGGCACTTTGTGAGTAAGTTTATATCTGGCGGTTTGTTGAGTAAGTCTGGTAGTTCGTTAGGTAACACTATATCTGACAGTTTGTTGGGTGAGTCTAAATTTATCAGATTATTTGCTGGGTAATTCTACATCCGGCATTTTGTTGGGTAATTCTACACCTGGCAATTTGTTCGGTAATATTTCATCTGGTAATTTGGTTGACAATTCTTTACCTGGCAATTTGCTTAGTAATTATACACCGGGCAATTTGTTGGATAATTCTAAGCTTTTGGCAATTTGTGTGGAATTTTAAACTTGGCAATTGTTGTTGGTTATTCTAAAACTGACAATTTATTGGGTAAAAGTAAATCTAGCAATTTGTTGGGGAAACCTTCTAGGAACGATGCCTACCATGGCCGCTCTGTCCAAACCATTGTCACTTGTATTTATGTCAGAGGTATGCAGTTCCCGAGATATGGCGCTGTTTACGAACCTGTTCTCTTCATTGTTCATTTTCTGTAGAATCTCAGAATTTGTCGTCTTCTTGTTCCGGGTATTGTTAGAATTTGTCGTCTTCTTGTTCCGGATATTGTTAGATTTTGTCTTCTTTTTGTTCCGGGTATTGGAAGAATTTGTTTTCTTCTTGTTCCGGGTATTGGAAGAATTTGTTTTCTTCTTGTTCCGGGTATTGGAAGAATTTGTTTTCTTCTTGTTCCGGGTATTGGAAGAATTTGTCTGTAACATGTTATAATTCCAGATTTTCTTCCTTGGTGGTTGCGAAACTGTCCATGATTGACATCTGTATTTTGTCAAGCGAAAGGTGCTTGCTTTCACAATTGTTACCTTTGTAGACAGAGGAAGTACCTAATCAGATTTCATACCCAGACATCGGGACTGATGGACTGAATGCATGAATGGATGAATGAAGGAATGAATGAATGAATGAATGAATGAATGAAACAAAACTAGGGACCAACAAAGATATGCTAAATAAATTCAAGTATATTAGTCGTTTTCATTATAGACCACTGCGCGGGAGAAATTTCAAATTTGAATCTAACAACAACAACAACAACAACAACAACAACAACAACAACAACAACAACAACAACAACAACAACAACAACAACAACAACAACAACAACAACAACAACAACAGCAGCAGCAGCAGCAGCAGCAGCAGCAGCAGCAGCAACAACAACAACAACAGCAACATTCACAACAACACCAGCAGCAACAACAACAACAACAACAAAAATAATATAGACCAGTCGCACTCCCGGGGTGATGTGGTAACACAAATTTAAAAAAAAAAAAACATAACCAGAAAAGAAGTATAGTACATAGGAGCTTACCTAGACTGATATCATCGGTATTGATACTTTGCCATAGTAACTGAAATCTAAACTAACCAAAGGACCATTGTACACACTTTGAAGACATATGGTGCTAGAACCTTGTTTATTTTTCTTCCTATGTAAATGTATAATGCTCTTGATGAACGAAAGACGAGTGATTGGAAGGGCCGAATGTAAGACAGGCCTGCGCGCTCAATTTGTGACCCTAATAAAGTTGATTTGATTTGATTTGATTTGATTTATATAGACCATTCGGTACTCCAGGGGTGATGAGGTATCACACCGCCCGTCTTTACTTCCTACGACATTTCCTGGTACAGATGTTAGACTGGATAGAGCTGGATGATTTTAATGCTCAACCGCGATGCGAGTTCCAACTCATGAACACGAGGCAAGGAGACGAGCTTCTGACAACTACACCAATGCGGCTCCAATACCAAATGGATTAATGTAATATCTTTAGTACTGATATCATGCCGGTCTCCCTGGCCTAGGGTTTAGCGACTTTCTCCGTAATCCCGTATATCCACACGAGAAACGTAACTTGCGCGAGAATCCGTAGCCGGCCGCTCAGAAAAGCAATGGCAAACTACTGAGCGTAATCTTGCCAAGAAATCAACAATCAGCTGAACGATGCTGATGTTGACAGCGATGTCCTGTAAAGGATATGCGAAAATAAAAAAAAAATTGATATCATATGGCAGAATGTTGAGCGGCGCTCGCCAAACCCGACACCCCACACCATGCCAACGGCTTCGGGCGGAGGAATGCAATTGGGAGGGTACAAGAATTATACTAGTGTGAGGAAATGTAACCTAAAGACTAAATGTCATGGCAGGGCAGACCAGGCCCTAAGTCTTGGTCGGCAATTGGTCTAGGATCGAAGTTCCGACAGGCGGACAGTTAGAGCATAGCATTGCTGATCCTGTAACTTCTGCAGCTGGTCTTGTCCCAGATGTATTGGTGTTACCTTTCCTCTGGAGTGAACTAGACAGGCCGAGAGAAGGATCATGCTGCATGGGCAACACATGGTCTCAACACTTCAACTCAGGTTTTGTGCTATGGAGAGGGTCTATCTCGGGTCCTCGCTATGGGTTGAAGTTATTATGTCTTTTATTTTCTTTTTAAAAGTACGTACAATGTAATAAACTATCGTCTGTCAAGACGGCAAGGTGCCAGCGAGTGAGTGATATCTTGCCATAACAACTGATGTGATCTAATATCTTCACAATTGATATCATCTAATGTCCTCAGTAATGACATCTTGCCGTACCAACTCACACATGATCTAACGTCGTCACATGATCTGACGTCGTCAGTAATGGTATCTGTCGACATATCTTCAATATTACTAACTATTACTTTTGTAGTATGCATATAATCTCTTAAAGTCTCTGAGAGGAAATGATCAAGCCGTCTTTCTCGCCACTTGAAGTCGTGGCACGGTTTTTTCACTGTTTCGTTCAGATCAAACCTGCAATTTTCCACTTGTCCTCTGGGGGAAAGGGGGTCTTGATAAAGTTGCGGAGTTCGTGCTGTGTGCGATGCTCTCGGAAGACCGTATTACAGAGAGAGACCAAGCAAAATGGGGTAACACCAGGTGCAATAAAGTCGGTTCTCTCGCCTTTAACTCTTTAAGCTTTATTAACTCCTCAAGACCGGAGAGCCTGTATTGCCGCAGGTGAAGAACAGAGGGCAGTCAACTGAAACTTTCACAGAAGCTTTGTTACGCTGTTTTCCTGGTTATATTAAAATTTTAAACAAGAATTTAAAATTTTAAATTGATAAAAAATCTGAAGTATTTATAAGAACCAATTAAAAAACCAAGTGGAGGTCAGAGCATCCAGGCCACCAGAAAGATGACGCCCATTGTCAACTAGCGTGAAGAAGACAAGTAGCAATCTTCAGACTCGGCACAGGCCATAAAAGGCTGTGATAACACATGTTTGATAATCTAAAGAAAGGCGATTTTTGATGGTTGTAACTGTGGGACTGGTACAATGCCAGCTAAGGATGTTGTACAGGAGTGTCCGTCATATACAGGGCAGAGACAATTATTGTGACCTAACCAGCTCCATTTGTGGACAAACACTTTGGAGATATTAACACGTTTAAGTTGACTGCTGCTTCCTTTGCATTTATTCATATTCACGCCGTCTGACTCGGGCTCCGAAGGTTGTGGGTTCGATTCCGGGGCGCGTTCTTCGGTTCACGAGTGCATTTTTTGGGAGACCCCTGGGGGTCATCGCTGGAGCTATGGAGTTCGTGCTTTGTGCAATGCTTTCGGCAGCCCGCGCTGCGGAAAGAGACTGAACCATATGGGATAAAATCCGGTGCAATGAAGTCGAACCTGTCGACTTTTATGCGACTTTTTTTTAATTCATATTGAAGTCTCAGAGTGATCGAAAGAAGAAAGAAAGAAAGAAAAGGAGGATTAGGAGAAGAAGAGGAAGGAGAAAAAGAAGAAGAATGAGGAGAAGAAGAAGAAGAAGAAGAAGAAGAAGAAGAAGAAGAAGAAGAAGAAGAAGAAGAAGAAGAAGAAGAAGAAGAAACATCAGCAGTTACAAGTTAACCCTACACTCACAAAGCTCTAAACCAGCTGACATTTTATATGTATTAAGCCAATACAGTTTTGAAAAGAACGTCATTTACATAACTAACGATACACTTCAACTATATAAAAGTTTAACAGCCGCAACATCAAACGTGAAAACAGTATAGTATTTCTTACTGGGACTCTTCGCTGGCTGTTGAAGATGAGGACTGACCACGTATGAGAATGTCTCGAATGCTGTGATTACGGATCTTGACTCAACTCAGTGTGTCATTTCCCGCACATTTCCTGTCATCATTGATTCCATTTGTTATGAATAAATCGTGCTTATAAATGGGTTACCATGACTACGTTACCTTCATGTCTGCACATTTATCCAATTCAGCGCCAAACAAACAGTAATATTGGACCAAACATGGTACACAATCAAATGAGCAAGTATTATAATGTCAATTTCTGTTCACCAAACATTGAAATTGTGGAAGATACCATAAAACAAAACAAATAACCCGATGGCCCTAGTATGGCGATATATCGTCCTTCTGCCCAAATGGGAGAAGACATTTGGCGATATATTATCCTTCGGCATCCTGGCGATGGGGTTACGGACGCAATTCGTAATCCCGTATACCACGTTCCAAACACAGCTGCGGGCGATTTGGCAGCAGACCACCTTGCGTTGGTTTCTGATACATAAGTATGAGAGCCGGTCGTTCAGAAAGCAATGGCAAACCACTGAACGTAAATTTGCTTTAAAAAAATCACAAAAAGCCAATAATGCTGGGGTTGACTGCTACGTTCTGTACATGATATGCAACCAACTTGACTGAATAAGTTAACTGATTTGGTCACAATTACATACATTTTCAGGAAAGTTGCCATCATCACAGAAGCCAAATGTAAATACAAGGCCTGTAAGTCCATGGAGCAGCTGCTTCAGTGTGTCGGAGCGACTCACATCTAATAGGTCAAGGGCTTCTTCCAACATCTTTGATATTCATGTGGCAAAAATCATCGCTGACGTCATTTCTTGTGAAGTTATGGTTCTTAATAAAGTTAAAAGTTCACCCACATGTTACTTTTATTTTAACGTAGTCAACGAATTAATTCCTGGATACTTTTCGTTTTCGAGTTGTAAAGCAGTCAGAATTCATAGTTTGGGGCATCTTGTCCTTAGAATTAGAGCATATCCTTTACAGGATGTCGCAGTCAACCCTAGCAGTTTTTACTGTTGTGATCTCTTGACAGAGAAGCGGCTGGCCGAGTGGCTAGAACGCCGGACTCTCTTTCGGGAGACCCAGGTTCGATCCCTCGGTAAGGTGTGGGATTTTTTTCTGTCGGGGGCAGAAAGAAAATCCTAACCTGCACAGTTCGTGGCGACTGCACTAGCCAGGCGGCCTTAATTCTTCAGGCTCAAAGACCCCTCTGCAATACACTGCAAGGTACTATATTGGCAGTAAATGACAGTTTGACAGTTTGACAGCTCTCTTGACAAGTTTACGTTCAGTAGTTTGCCATTGCTTTCTGAACTTTAGAGTAGTCAGTGAATTAACTTTTGGAATATCTTAGTCAGCGAATCGTGGAATGTAAATGAACAAATTAGGAAGAACTTAGTAGCAACAGAGATGTGGTTTTTAAGACGAATGTAGCGAATTCCTTGGACTGCCAGAGTAACTAACAACGATTGCCTGAAAGAGGCTAATGAAACTAGAACATTATATACAACAATAAGACAGAGACAAACAGCTTTCTTTGGTCATGTGATGAGAAGAGAGGCATTGGAGAACATCGTGACATCTGGAAAGATCGAGGGAAAGAGAGGCAGAGGCAGACCAAGAGAAATGATTCTGAATGCATTGAGACAGTGGCTCTGAGGAATACTATCAGCAGAGTTGATCCAGAACACCAAAGACCGAAATCTGTGGCATGGCACTTGATGATGATGTATATCTTAGTCCTGAGATGGTAAAGTGGACGGATAAAAAGATCAATGCAGACATCTTGAAATAAGTTAACATACAAAGAGAACTAGTTACTCGCATCATAAAACGACAGTCCACATGCTTAGGGTATGTCAAGAGAAGAGGAAAGTTAGAGTATGTGGTTACAACGGGAAGACTGGAGGGGAAGAGAGGCAAGGGGAGACCTAGAGAGAAGGTGATGGGCAGTTTGACAACATGGCATGGAGGAACGGTGATATCAGAAATGATTCGCAGCACAAGAGATAGAGGAGGCTGTGGACAGACATGATCACCAGCGCCACACGGCATGGGCTGTAAGAGTGAGGAATGGTAAAGTTGTCTTTCTTGGAATATCTTGGTCCTGGAATGGCACAGTAGTCAATGAATTCACTCTTAGAACGTCTGGAATGATAAAGTAGTCAGTGAATTCTCTCTTGAAATATCTTTGTCCCCGGGGAAGGTTAACCCGATCAACAAATGCCCACAGAAGTCGGATGTGTCGGCCTAACGGCGCAAGAACGCAGCTCTGCTGTAAAAAGGCACAATGCAATCACGTCCGAAAAAACAATTCCGGATGAACGCAGCAGAAGAAGGAGATATCTTGGTCCTGGAATGGCAAAGTACTCAATGAATTCACTCTTTAATAACTTGGTCCTGGAATTCTAAAGTATTCAGTGAATTCACTCTTGGAACATCTGGAATAGTAAAGTAGTCAGTGAATTCACTTTTAGAACATCTGGAATGATAAAGTACTCAGTGAATTCAATTTTAGAACATCTGGAATGATAAAGTACTCAGTGAATTCACTTTTAAACATATGGAATGCTAAAGTAGTAAGTGAATTCACCTTTAAAACATTTGGAATGATAAAGTATTCAGTGAATTCACTTTTAAACATCTGGAATGGTTAAGTAGTCAGTGAATTCACCTTTAAAACATTTGGAATGATGAAATAGTCAGTGAATTCACTTTTAGAACATCTGGAATGATAAAGTAGTCAATGAATTCACTTTTAGAACAACTGGAATGATAAAGTTGTCAGTGATTTCACGTTTAGAATATCTGGAATGATAAAGTACTCAGTGAAATCACTTTTAAACATCTGGATTGCTAAAGTAGTAAGTGAATTCACGTTTAGAGCATCTGGAATGATAAAGTAGTCAGTGAATTCGCTTTTAGAACATCTGGAACATCTTTTAGAACATCATACATATACAACAACCTTACATATACAACAACCATACTTATACAACAACCAAAAATACACAACAACCATACACATATACAAATAAAAATTAAACAGATGTACCGTAACAGTTTAGAACGTGCTTGGGGGAATCGAAGAGTTGTTTCTCATAGAAATGTTGCCAATGTCTTGGACTGTTAGTGTAACTAACAACGATAGCTCTGAAAGGGCTAGTTATATTAGAACATTATATACACATATCAGAATTCGACAAACAGTGGTCTTTGGTCATGTGATGAGAAGGGAGACATTGGAGGACACCGTGGCGATTGGCTGTAGAAGAGGGAAGGGAAGACCACGAGAAACCATGCTGGATGAACTGCGACGGTGTTATGGAGGAATTTCATCAACAGAGTTGGATCAGAAAAGGGATCGATATCTGTGGAGATGTATGAAAGCTTGCATCATGCTACGCACCATAAAAGCGGAGAGAGAGAGCGGCTAAAAGCTGAAATGAAATCAACTCAAAACAAACCAACAGAAGCCATGCGAGAGACCACAGAGAAGCCGCATGAAACCCAACAAAAAACCGAGCCGGAACCGCAAGATAAAACCAGCAGCCGAATCACGACGCTCGAAACACCCAAGGGGAAACCAACATCCCGCCAGACAACCGAAGAAAGACAAGATGAGGAACCTTTCGACGCCATGAAGTGGCTTACAAAGGAACCTACCTTGGAGGAATTGGAGGAGTGCATAGAAGCAGAAAAGAAACGGGCAAGGCAAGAGGGACTCAGGCACGAGGAATACATAAGGAGACAGGAAGCAAAAGGAAAGAAGGTGAAGAAACCCAGGGGGAAACCGACAGAATACCCTGAATTACACTAAGACTATGATACCGGCGTCGAGTACTATATAGAGGACGGAGAGATCATCCCATGGCTGACCACAGAGGAAGCAATCGAAAGACAACAAGAACTTAAACGCGAAAGTGAAAAAAAAAAAAGCGCAAGGAGGTAAATAACACCGAAAAGCTTCTACAGGCACTACACAGAAATGGAGGCAAAAATACCAAATAAAAAGTCCTTTTAAGGACTGCAACCAGTCAAGCCAGACGAGCCAGGAGCCTGCACCAACAAAGGAAAACCACAAGAGAAAACATGCACAAAGGTCAGCCGCCGACCGATCTCCCTGCTGATGTCACAAAACCAAACGCTACATAACCAATCCGAGATAGGACTCACAAGACAAGAATTAGGGTGAATGAACTCACAAAAACCACGGACCTCAACAATAACCACAGCTGAAGAGGCAGGTTGAACGAGGCCGAATTTGGAATTTTTGTTTTGAAAATTGGAATTGGAATTGGAAGTTTGCATCGCATGACGGGGTGTGTGATGTAATATCTATTAACTGGGGAGCCCTTTGAGGTCACCAAGACAGTTGTGATTATTGTCTATTGATTAGGGAGAACTTTGAGGTCACTAAGACGGTTATCATGTATTATCTATCCACTGGGGAGCCTTTGATGCCACTAAGACAGTTAATAAATAAACAAACGTGTATTGTTTGGCCCTCAGAGAAGTAGAAGAAGGAAGTAGAGACAACACAAGACAACATAAATATTGAAAGTTATAGTTACCGACTGGGATTCGAACCTGTCACCTCCAAATGACGACAGCGCCTCGCTGCAGGAACAAGTGTACTTCGACGCATAACTAACTAGATACTTTTTTTTTTCTACTTCTGTGAGTATTTATACTTGATATATTATTATTTTGTGTTTCTCAAAATGTAAATCTTTCTAATTTACAAACTGTCAGGAGTCTTAATTATCATTATTATTATTGTGATTGTCTGTAACTTGCATTTTTTAACACACTAAACTATTAAAATACGAATTTGTTTCGTCTGTTTGTTGCATATTTTATAAAGATTCGCTTACGTTATACCATTACCCATACCCAGTTCACCTTCAATGAGAAGTTATATTAGGGTCCATACCTGGCTCAGATTAATCATCCTGTGACCGAGTCAGCCATAATTAGATATTAATGTGTATAATATGTGTAAAATTCGGCTTGGAGGATTTATCTATTTACTTTATTTTATGCTGTCTGATTTCTGCAGTGTGTAACTGACAAGATGCAACGAACAATCGTGCAATCTATTGTTTGTGTCTTCGTTATTCAAATATAGTATACATAGTGTTTACAAAAAGTCCTGAAGCAGGGACCTACTAAGGTCTGTGCTGTGCTAGGACCTTCACATCTTGTAGACTTTAGTGCATGGAACAATCAGTTGCCACTATTGTCCTACATTCTTCACTGGAATTAGTCCGCCACGTCCATTGTGTTGCTGGAGATCGTATTCTTGTCAGGCCGACCGTCTGCGTCTCTTGTTATTGTTGTTTGTTGGGGATTCCTCCACATCCTATCTCACACGGAATGACACTATCTAGTGCCACCCATCGGGCGCTAGAACGCCAATTATTCCTCCTAGTGACGCTTGATGGCAAAAGTGGAAGATGATAATGATGATGATGTTGGTGATTCCTCTATTCTTCACGAGCGGCGAGCCTAGGAGTTGAACTCTCGTCAGACCGTGCTCAATCCGTTGTCAAGGCAACTTATTAACTGTTACATCAAGGCGCCCACTAAATACCGTTAGATATCTTTATTTCTCAATCAATCAATCAATCAATCAATCAATCAATCAATCAATCAATGCCGTCTCCACAATGAAGATTGGCTGCAATGGATCTCCAACACTGTCTTTCTCTCGCCCTGACTGTACATTCTGTCAGGCGGATGTTCGTCCATCTCTTGATGTTATCTTCCCACTTGTATCGTTGTCTACCTCTTGCTGGCTTGCCTTCAACCTTACCCTCCAGTATGATTTTGTTTGTCCCTGGTTTAGGGGTTTCACAACTTTCTCCGTAATCCCGTATACTCTCGTGAGTAACGTGGCGTGCGCGAGAATTGGTAGCTGTTCTTTTCGCGACAGTAACTTAGGGGTATGGAGCCGGCCGCTCAGAAAGCAATGGCAAACTACTGAGCGTAATCTTGCCAAGAAATCAACATACAGCTGAAAGATGCTGATGTTGACAGCGATGTCATGTAAAAGGATATGCGAACCCAAAAAATTTTTTTTTATATATTTTACGTTTTCTGCGTGTAGTTTATCATCTCCCTTAATCTTGCAAATTTAGTTAACTGCATTATGTCCCTTGCATAGAGAGCTTTCCTTCCAAGGACAATATTCTGCTTCTTTTTAATCTCAGTACGGAGCGCAGACCATCAACCCTTCACGCAGTCTTTTCTAGACTTGCTCGTGATTTGTTGGTGTTTGTAGCTAGACGTAGCCAGTTTCACATCAATTCTCCCTGGTGGCCGCTTACGGCATGCATGATAGGCTGGAGAGTTACTATTCCTTTTCTTTCACTTATTGGCGCCGGACAACACAATAGTGAAAGGACAAGCTACATGTATGTATTATTCCCCTTGCATTAAAAACATATTCCCTTGCATTACGATGAACTGTTATTTTAGTGGTAGACTGTTGCATCGGCGTTCTTTCAACGGCCTTATGCATATATGTCCGTGCGTGATGGTGGTTTGTCGCGACTTCTTCCTGTTCCACTTTTCACATGAGACAGTGGAGAGCCTTTTGTGTGATATTCACAGGCACAGGAATGGAGCATTATGGGGTGGCCCTTTGCTGTGAAGTTGGAATCGAGATTAACGACTATCTACACACATCCTACGTAAACGTGACAGAAATAAACACTACAGAAGATATATATTATTGACAGAACAAGATTGTGTGGGAAAACGTAGCTCTCTTCATAGATGCAATGTCTGTCGTCTCAGTGTTGGAGAGGGAGATCTGTGACGACCCAGCAGACCTCAGAACAACATTCCTTCTACTTAGTCGGGAATCCACAAGTATTGTAATACAATGGATTGTGCCTCACTGAAACATCACAGCCATCACCATGTTAACTTCCGCTAGGCGTGGAAAATCTCGTTTCACCATCTCACAAGTGTCCTGGATCAGATTTATGTTCTTGTCCCGATTATTCCTGGCTTAACCACCCAGGTATCTAACTCCCCATCTTCCCTTTCTTTTTCCCTATCAAGTTTCCCATTGAAACATCCCTACTAATGAAATGCTTGAAAATTGGCAGGATAAGCTGGAGAACTTCCTCAGTCTGATACAGTCATACGCTATTATGAGGTCAAGAGGTATGTGAGAAACATCTATATAAGCAAATGGCAATCAGAGCATCCATACCACTAGAATTTTTTTTTTTTCGCGTTTCCATCCTGTTTCAGGATATTGCGGTCAACGTCAGCATCTTTCAGCTGTATGTTGATTCCTAGGCTAGATTACGCTCATCAGCACGCCACGACTTTCTAAGCGACCGGCTCCATACTCTCATAAGTCACTTTTGCGATTCGAACCACTGCTAATTCTCGTCGCGTCACGTGACGAGAGTATTCGGGGTTAGCGGAGAAAGCTGCTAACCCCTCGGCCATTTGTTGATATAACCAACTCCATAGAAGTGAACAAGTAGCAACCCCCAGACTCCGCACAAGACACGAGGGGATGACTAGCTCAGCACAGGTAAACACGGGAGATACTTCTGAATGTAACTGTGGAATTGATAAATGACAGTCAGACATTGTTTACTGTCCAACGTATGCACAACATAAAACATCATTTTGGCGTTCTCATAGTTTAATCCCATTAGTTTCTTTACTCCCATTGTTTCAATTCATTTGTTTCTGCAAACCAGTTGTCTGAACTCGTGCGATAAAGTTAATGATATACTTCTATAGTATAGGAAACTATACATGTGTTATATTTATTACTCTGCTGGAGTTAGTAGAAGAAGAGGGAGAAAGTAGAAGAGGAGGAGGGGGAGGAAAAAGAAGCAGATGAGTAGAAGGAAGAAGAAGAAGAAGAAGAAGAAGAAGAAGAAGAAGAAGAAGAAGAAGAAGAAGAAGAAGAAGAAGAAGAAGAAGAAGAAGAAGAAGAAGAAGACAGAAGTGATGACGACTGGATGATGGTAGTGACAATGCTAATGATGCCATAATGGTCATGAGATGAATATTACAAAATAATAATGACTCCACAGAAATGTCTACTGGGGTCAGAGATTATAGTTCCTGTTAGCCATATATCACCACGCCATTTTTATAGTCTAAAAATATCAAAATTACCTAGAAAATGGAAACCAGAGGCCTTTCCTGGCGTATTCCCCCGGCGCCCCCCCCCCCACCCCCGCACTGAACTCGGCTTTCAAATGGCACACAAGGAAACGTGTGCTCAAAATCTCAAATTCCTGAGCGCGCTCATTTATCTTCTCTTTGCCCTCCTGCATCCTTGACGTGTTCAACGATAAGCTTGTTTTAGGAAATTAAAGTAAGGTGTTACAATATTGTCACATCACATTCATTTCTTGAGCCGTCAGATGTCCTAAACGAACATAATGTGGGGTTAACAAGGGTAGGAAATCTAGAGACACGCAAATAATCCGTAACAATAATAAAAAATGCACGTACTTTGCAAAACGTTGCTATCAACACCAACCCTAGGTTGATTTAATTAGACAATTTTACGTTCAGTATTTTACCATTGCCGACCTCCCTGGCCTAGGGTTTAACGTCTTTCTACGTAATCCCGTATACTCTCGTGAGTAACGTGACGAGCGCGAGAATCGGTAGTGGTTCTCGCCGCGTTGGTAACTTAGGGGTATGTGAGCCGGTCGCTCAGAAAGCAGTGGCAAACTACTGAGCGTAATCTTGCCAAGAAATCAACAATCAGCTGAAAGATGCTGATGTTGACAGCGATGTCCTGTAAAGAGTATGCGAAAAAAAAAAAATTACCATTGCCGGATCTCCATTGACTGATCTGTGGCCATGAGGTTATGGACGCAGTTCTTGATCCCGCATACAGCATTCGAAACACAGGTGTGGGTATTTGGCAGCAGACCGAGGTGCGTTTTTTTAAAAATACAAAATTCCATGGGTGCCGGTTCAGAAAGCAATGGCAAACTACTGAACGTACACTTGCCAAGAGATAACAGCAGCAAACAATGCTGGTGTTGACTGCAATGTCCTGTAAAGGATATGCAACTAACTTTCACTTGCCAACCCTTACGGTGCAGGGGCTTGTGTGATCCACTTTCCCCAAGAGGTATGCCGACGTTAGCACCGCTACTGGTAGGGTCACACATGTCGAACAGGTCAAGGGAGAGGAACCAGACGAAGTGAGACACAAACCTGCTGCCTTGTAGGTAGACTGGGGACAGTCAAAGGCTAGGGAAAGCAAACTTGAATAAATGTTAGAAGAAGCCGAGTATACAAAGCCACAGGCTTAACGAATCTGTGTAATGTATTTCAGCAGATGATATTACTTCCCCATTCTCGATTGTTCGATTGTGTTTGCTAAGAATGCCTCTGTATCATAAATGTATACCGCACCTTAAATGGCGATCATAGCTAAAGATAAATATAAACAAGCAAACACATACAAATATGAGAAACCAGTCAACAACCAACAAGGAAAAATGTAGGTTGTACAGGAAACTTGTTATTTCCTGTTGTCAAATGACGTAGCGATAAATTATGACGTCACAAGTGCTACCAGGGTAACTTCACAAATAGCAGGGGGGACACTCGAGCCAGAGATAACCTACATTTGAAGCTGGATTCATGAACCTGAACATATGACGTCACTTGCTGTGGAATGTTGTGGAAACTTCTACTCCATAAACTGTGTTCACTGTACGGTGACGGTTCCGCGGGATTTCATACGATGTCCTGGATTGGCTGGGGGATATGAAAAGCAGTTGGAATAAATAGCAATGGAGCAAAAGTGTGCATGTATATAAATAAAATGAGGCCAATGTCACGGACAGAGAATGGGCAAGGTTAATGTAAAATACAAGTTTAAATATAGGATCCACAAATAAATATGTTGAAGGATTTGTTGCATGTGGTATTCCGCTGCATCTCTCCATGTCTATATTGCAGTGTTTTTAATCATATGATACCAGTCAACAGCATATCACAACAAGCAATGATGTACAGACCAGATGGAAACAGAGGAAGAGGCCGACCACGTAAACGTTGGACGGAGGGAATAGCAGAGTCCATGGGAATATCGATACATGAAGCTCATAATCGGGCACTCTCACGATGATTATACTTCACCTCGACACCGCAAGGTACAAGAGGAACATGATGAGATGAGATGAGATGAGATGAGATTATCAGATGAAGTGAATAAAGTATTATTCATGTATTAACTTCGTACGACATATAACTCAGCAGTATGCAGATAAGAAGAATCGTGAAAATAAAGCGACAAATAAAGAATTCCCCCCCCCCCCCTGGCTCTCTCTCTCTCTCTCTCTCTGTCTCTCTCTCTCTCTCTCTCTCTCTGTC
>OY992887.1:13055290-13204945 GCA_963921405.1 Cepaea hortensis | reverse complement strand
CCGATTCATAGTTCTATCTATAAGCCAGTTTTCATGTGCTAAGACCTGTCAGAATGTCAGTACTTTCCTTTCTTGATCCATGATATTCTAAGTTAGATGCATATTCTTTACAGAACGTCACAGTCAATCCCAGCATTTTTTGACAATTTGTGATATCTTTGCAAGTTTACGTTCAGTAGTTTGCCATTGCTATCTGAACGACCGACACTCATACCTTTGTATGAAACTCATCGCAAGGAGGTCTGCTTCTAAATCGTCCGTAGCTGTGTTTTCGAACGAGGTATGCAGGATTGCGAATTTCGTTCGTAACCTTATCGCCACAACATGGGTTGTGTAGAATTTCAGTAAATGTGTGGCTTGATCCATGATGTTCTAAGAACGTTTCTGTAGCGTTGAAAGTTCTAAAGCCTCTGCGTATAACATAAATAGTACGCCTTTGAAATCAATACTCCAGGGAAAGGTGGGAGAGAGACGTGAGTGAGGAGATAACGGTTTAGACAAGGAGGTAACAGGAGTAGATGGTCGGGTAGAGAATGCTGGACTACATCATCGTGGCCTGTTACAAACTGGCCGTCAATCCGCTATAAGATTATAGGTGTTAGTACTGAAGTTCAATGGTTGGCGACTAGGGTTCGCCCGAACTCTCAAAGAGGATAGTTGTAGAGCTCTACAGGAGTAGGTGGTCGTGCAGTGGGTGCTGGACTGCCTCATCATGGCATGTGACAATCAATCAATCAGTCATGTGCCATGCTGGAAAGCGTGGGCGGTCATGACTCGCCATTTCACTCGATCACTAGAGTCGTTGATCAGCTCAGTTTTCCTGTCTCGACCATGCCATGTGGCCAAGCCATCCAGGTATTTATTTCTCGGTCTTCCCCTTGGTCTGTTCCCGTCGATCTTGCCAGTTGTCACCAAGTTCTCCAATTCATTTCTTCTCATAAAATGTCCAACAAATGTTGACTGTCTACGTCTAATTTCTCTAATCATTTTACGATTTTCATTTGTCTCCTGTAGTACGTGGTCGTTGGTTTTTCTGTCTGTCCATGGTATTCTTTGCATTCTCCTCAGAAACCACATTTCTGCAGCCATCAGATGTTTTTCAGCTTGACTGCTCATTGTCCAAGTTTCACATCCATACAAAAGAACAGGCTCTATGTATCCCCTCAACACTCTTTTTCTCGTTTCAATTGACATCTTTTTATTGGTCATTATGTTTTTCATCTTGCTAAAGGCTACTTTCGCCATGGCGATTCTTGTTCTAATCTCTTCAAGGCATCTCCCATCAGATGTTATGACTGTTCCGAGATAATTGTACCGATTCACTTGTTGAAGCATATTTCCATTTACTTGAACATAACATTGTGGCATTTCGTTCTTCCTAGTGACGACCATAATCTGTGTCTTTTTACAATTTAATTCTAACCCCAGTTGTTCACTGTGTGCAACAACCGCATCTACTAATTGTTGCAGATCCTGTTCATTGTCTGCAATCAATACCTTATCATCTGCATATCTAATGTTATTGATGATTCGTCCTCCAATGCTGATTCCATTTATATCTTCTACATTTCTGAAAATATTTTCATTGTATAGGGAAAAAAAGATCTGAAGACATTACACATCCCTGCATAACATGTGAGCATGTGACAGACTGGTTGTCAATCCTGTATAAGACTGCAGGTTTTAGTACTGAGGTTCGATGCTTGGCGACCAGGATTTGCCCGAGCTTCCAACAGGGATTGCGTCTATCGAAATGATGCTGCGGATGTGCAGAGCTGAGCTCAGAAACCAGTCGGGTGTGTAAAGCCCGTAATGGACCTTCCCATCTGAGAAGTGACAAATTAGGTCAAGGTTCACCGTCACACAAACGGACAGCTGACATTAGGCATACACAAGCTGCATGTCCTTTGCAGGACGTGAGATCAACCCCAGGTTGATATTGTAGGCAATTTTCCTTAGAGTAGTTTGACATTGCTTTCTGAACGAGACGTCAACGTTTAAGGCCATGGGTTGATGATATTGATTCCCCGTGTATTATTAACAGCTGACTCCATCCCAGTGACCCAAAGGGTTGGAAAGTTACAGAAAGTGATGACGTTCATCTTTCTGTAGTCTAATATGACATTTCACCGTATTTAACATCAGAAATCTCGGAACAGCGCTCGTGAAATTGGGTTTCCCAATCATTTGTTGCACTCAATTACGACATTCTATCTACAACAACTTGCTCTTGGTTGGTTGCATTTTGAGTCTCATGGAGAGAACTAAACACATTCCAGGGAGCCAAGAGGTGAGGGAAAGACGCTGCCGCAAGGTAGAAAACACACTGAGAAAACCTGAGGACAATATAATTAGACACGCTCTTGTCTGGAACCCACAAGGCGAACGAAATAGCGGAAGACGTAAAAATACTTGGAGAAGAGAATTACAGACAGAGATTAATAATAATGGGAGGACTTGAGGGGAATTGCAGGTGATAGAAAAAGATAGAACAGCTTCGCGTGGTTTGGGTGAGTGTCTATGGCCCAATAATGGATACAGGGAAGAAGATGGTGAAGAAGAAGAAGAAGAAGAAGAAGAAGAAGAAGAGTAGGAGGAGGAGGATGATGAGGAGGAGGAGGAGGAAGAGGAGGAGGTGGTGGAGGAAGAGGAGGAGGAGGAGAAGATCACGAACATCAAACTGTTTTGAGGTATAAAGAGGAGTAGAATAGATTGCGTGTCTCCCCATACCTGTTCAAGAACAACTACGCAGAATTTGTTACGAGAAACGTTGGCAACGATCAAATCTGTGACAATTTCGATATATACATTTTTGTAGGAAATTGATTCCTAAAGATATGCAGATGATGAGGTCTATTTCACAAACAATGGTAAGAAATTGACACACTTAAATCCATATAAAAACACAATGAAGATTGAATCTTTTTTTTTTTTTTTGTCTAGGCATAGAGACAACTGAATACCATAATTTTATATCAGAAATTAGATGTAGACATTCACGATCGTTTGGGCATGTGATGAGAACACGTAAACTTGAAAATATAGTGAGGACTGACAAATTTGATGGCAACAGAGTAAGAGGAAGGTAAATAAATACATACCCGGATGACTAGGCAACGTGACATAATTGGAACGAGAACATAGACATTATAAAAAGCTGGAGATCGAATCGTGAACGAACTATGACCTCCCACGCGTGTCGGCATGACACGTAATGATGACTATTCAATTGTGACGTCAAAAGTTCCTTGTTGTCAACCTATTTATCTATCTAGCAAAGGGAGGGGTTTGTGTGTGTGTACAGCAGAAATGAATGAGCCCTTTGTTGTATCTTACATGCCCTATGTCACAGATGACGTCACTGAAGACACGCCAACTTCATTCATGGCAAAACACTCTGCCATAAATATCTTCCCCCACTATTTTGGACCAATGGTGACAAAGTATTTAGACACAGTCTCCAACATTCATTCATACAAAAGAGATTGTGTTTCCCTTGAACTTTAATTGAACTTAGATGCTATTATTAGAAACTCAACGTGTTAATATCTGTGTTGCAGAAAGCTTTTGAACCATGGAGAAAACGTCACAGGAAATTATTGACGTCATGTTGATCAGGAAACCCGGTGCCTCCTGACCTGCATACCCCGAACAAAACAATCCGGTTTTCTGAATATGAAATGAAATCACTGGGTGGCAATAATGAAAAAGCGTGTTAAGTTAGCGTAGTGTCTGCGCGCATGCTTACCGACCCGGTGGCAATGTGTTCAAATCTCCTCAAGCGGGAATTTATTTTCTCTGACGGGATCTTCCAGACGAAGAGCTCCCTAGACAACCAAAAATAGCAAAGAAGAACGTTTGGAGGGAGGCTAAGTCACAAAGATAACTGATCACAAACATCAGAAAGAGGCAGTTTTTATCTTTTATTTTGTCACATTATGAGACGACACAGACCGAAACGTGTTATGACAGCTGGAAAGGTTTTTGGAAAATGAGACAGAGGAAGAAAGACAGAGAAAATCCTTGACATTCTTGTGTCGTGGCTCGAACTGGTGTCAATGCATATTGATTCGTGGCAAGATGTGGACAAGTATGATCTGTCACGCCAGTCGGAAGACACTTGATGATGATATAAGCTCCCAGATCGACCCAGCCAGACCTGGGTACCAGAAAATCTCTGGAAATAAAGGCGGCCGGTG
The DNA here is from genome assembly GCA_963921405.1 of Cepaea hortensis. Lineage (NCBI taxonomy): Eukaryota > Metazoa > Mollusca > Gastropoda > Stylommatophora > Helicidae > Cepaea > Cepaea hortensis. Next base: position 13,200,746 of record OY992887.1, on the reverse strand, counting down.
TGTAATTGATCATATCATCCGTGGAACGCCAGTCGGTCTTCCCAGCCCATTGTTATAACCATGCACGCGGGACTCAACCACACACCTATCCAACCCATAGTTATAACCATACAAACGGAACTCACCCACGCACGTGTCCAGTCCTTAACAATCAGTTTAGTTTAGTACATACGAAAAAAAAAAACAATTCTGTCTAGTTCAACGTGCTTCTTCAGCGTTGGTTATAATTGAGATCCGTACTTAGTGAATTTTGATCTTCTTTTTATGTTTGCTCTCTTTCGAGTTAGTACTAAACAGGTTAAGTTATATATTCCCCGCGGTGTTCGAGTAGCACGGTTGATCTTTATAGGAATCACACTGACTGACATTTTCTGTATTGCGTTGATTTAGTCCTGATGAGGACCGGTCTTGAAGAGCATCTACCAGATTCAGTAGACTCTCCGTTGACAACAATCAAACGGATGAATATCTTATATATGTATATTTAGGGTGGGGCGGGGTGGGGTGGGAGGGGGGGGGGGTTGAATACAAGAATTTCAGGGGGGAGGGGCTGCTTTGTGATTTATTGGCAAGTTTACGTTCAGCACTTGGCCATTGCCCGTCTCTGCGGCAAAGGCGTTACGGACACGTTTTGTAATTCCGCTTACCAGCGTTAGAAACACAGCTGCGACCGATTTGGCAGCAGACCGTGTCGCGCTGGGTTTTAACCTGATGGTATGGGAGCCGGTCGTTTAGAAATCGATGGCAAACTACTGAACGTAAACTTGCCAAGACATCAACAATAGCAGTTCTGTTGTTGACAGCGATGTCCTGTAAATAGGATATGCAAAAAAAAAAAAAATGTTAGCCGTTGATTTCTGAACAACCAACACTCATACCATTGAATGAAAACCAACGCAAGACGGTCTGCTTCCAAATCATCAGCAGCTGTGTTTTGAACGCGGTATGCGGGATGACAGCGCCGGCTGATGACACTGACCTGTATAACTCGTCAGCCATGTTGTCTAGTCACGGTGGAGCGTCATTCCCTGTCACGTGACACCGATCTAAGCGTACCCCTAGGGTTCTTATGTTCAACGGCTCGGAAAAAACGAAATCTAGGTTAGGGATCACCTGTTATGGAGTTGCTATCTCCGTCATTTCACTTCCTGACAGATGGCAAACACTGTTGATTGTGACGTAATAATGTCGCATAGTGACGCATATTGTGTTGACTTTTAATATGAGAAATAAAAGTAAACAGTCCTTATAAAGCGGTGGCATACTGAAAGTAGCTGGCGTGTCATACTTTACATGACCCTGATGAGATGGTTGAGTGTCCGAGTTCACGTGTACCTACAGTGAGGCCGTTGAAAGTGCTGAATTCGACGTGTAATTGTAGCTTTCAATCATCATGTTGTACAGACTATCTTGTGTCCCCCAATTTCAGTTGTCTTCTATTTAAAAAAAAATAGTTTTTATATTGTTTCCCCTCTGATATTTGTTCTAGATCAACAAACATCCATCATACCAAGCATCCATAAAACCAAACATCCATCAAACGAAACACTCATCAAACCTACCATCCATCAAACCAAACATCCATCAAACCAAACATCCATCAAACCAACCATCCATCAAATCAACTATCCATCAAACCATACATCCATCAAACCAAACATCCATCAAACCAATCAACCATGAAACCATCTATCCATCAAATCAATCATCCATCATCGTGATTGTAACTGACTCAGAAAGCATGCTGAGGAGGGTGAGGACAGGCAAGCTTCGTGCCGAGTGGCTTGCTTCGCTTCGGAAGTCACGGGTGGCAAGCATCGTCTGGATCTTTTCTCCGGGGCATGCTGGTGTGCTGGGGAATGATCAAGCAGACAGATTGGCTGGCTCTGCAAAACTTGCTGAAGTATTGATGCATGATAAGGCAGACGTGGTTGCGGCCTTGTGTGAGCACGTGTGCACCTCGGAGGAGCAAATGGATCATCATGGTCTGGCAAGAATGAGGCAGCGAGGAGTGACGAGGGGATCTGGCCGATACTCGACTCTTAGAGGAAAGGCGAGACGCACATATAATCAGATTGCTACTGGTACTATTGGTTTTGGAACTCTTTGCTGGTTGCTGATGATGGGGACGGAGCGCTTATGGGAATGCCCCGAATGCTGTGATGTCGGTTCCTAAATCAATCAATCAATCAATCAATCAATCATCCATCAAATCAAAAATCCACCAAACTAAATATCCATGCAATCTACCAACCATTCAACCTACCCCAACAAACAACCATTCAACCAACCATTCAACCAACCATTCAACCAACCATTCAACCAACCTTTCCCCCTCTGTCATGTCTCCACTTTACCGTGTTAGAGAGGTTTGTGTGTTCCATTGACCCCCAAGAGCTAAACCAACAGCAGAAGAGCCACTGGTAGGGTCTCCCATGTTAGACAGAAAAGGGATAGTAACCAGACGAAGTGAGACACAAACCTGTTGCCTTGTAGGTGGTCTGGGGACAGTCAAAGTCTGGGGGAAATGAGCCCGAAAAATGCTTGTCGAAGTTGGATGTACTGAGCCACAGGCTTGACGAAGTAGTGCAACGCAATTCACCTTACATTGCCAAACAACCAAATCATCCATCCATAAGTGCATCCATGCATCCAAATACCCAGCCAGGTATCGATAACTCCAACCATTTATTCAGCCATCGAACCAACCACCCAGATGTCCAGTCAACCAACCAATCACCCAGCCTTCCAGTCAACCATCCAGCCATCCAACCATCCAATCAATTACTACTGTCATTTGTCCATAGCTGCCGAAGTGGGGGGGGGGGGGAAAGGGGGGGGGTAGATAAACAGAGAGACAGGAATGAATGTAGATACTAGGATCGGAGTTGCGTGGAACAGCCAAGGGTCGGGGGCATGGAGTCGGCTCGTTGAGGGATTACGCCCCGATGGAGGGACTACACCCCGATGGAGGGACTACGCCCCGATTAAGGATAAAAAGTGAAAGAAAAAAGTCAAAATAACGCGTTCATATTGCGAGGGAAATTTAAATGAAAACCTTAAATGTTTTTACTTTGGTGAAAATATTCTGAAAAAGTAAAGAACAAACGTATCATTTTTCGATGTAGTCACCATTGTGTTCAATACAAGTGCCGTAGCGCCGATAAAGTGCTTGGATTCCAGTAGAACAAAATTCTTTTGGCCACTACTCGGTGTGACTGACCCGGCCGTGAGCAGTCTGTCACAGAAGTCACACCGTTTTGAAACTTCCTACTTCACTCATACGCTTTCTGGACCCACATTCGCCGATGAAGTGCTATAGGTTTCACGCCTTTCACTGATTTAAAAAAAAAAACGGATAACAGAACGCTGCTCCACTTTGGTGCATGCCAAAAGTGGGGCGACCATTTCTTAACTGTCCTTATGAGGTCACCGTGTTCGTCTGCACCATGATGTCACGTGCTTAACACTTTTGACATCCTTGACAACAATATTGGCAGATTACAACAAGAACGTGGTATGGTTATTGTAATTTCTATCACACTGTTAAGACTTTAATTTGAATCCCCCTCGCAGGGAATAACAGAGTCCATGGGAATATCGATACATGAAGCCCATAAGCGGGCACTCTCACGATGTTTATACTTCACCTCGACACCGCAAGGTACAAGAGGAACATGATGAGATGAGATGAGATGAGATAAGATGAGATGAGATGAGATGAGATGAGAGATCCCCCTCGTATGTTTAGAAACACTGACTGCTGCAGGATCAGAGAAGTCCAATAGGTAGTGAAATAACAGGTATGTTAATGATCCTTTAATTTAAACAAATACAATGACAATACAATACCCCCAACTAGAGCCTTTGTTAAGTGAACACAGAACGTCAGTCAACATCTAATGGAAATAAAGTAAACGGAGACGAAAACAGAACGTTAACTTCTTCTTCTTCTTTCGTTCGCCTGAAATATGTTTATAACTGCAATGTTAACTGAATCGAATGGCATGTACATGTTATCATTCTCCCCGATTTTTCTGGCTTCTCTCTGTGTGTGTGTGTGTGTGTGTGTGTGTGTGTGTGTGTGTGTGTGTGTGTGTGTGTGTTGTGTGGTGTGTGTGTGTGTGTGTTTTGTTTTGTTTTTTCGTTTTTTTTTCATTCGCTCGCCTGGAACTCGAGCGAATTCCATGCCGGACTGACTTTTGCGTGTGGGCCAGCTTTCCCTATTACCAGTGTCCCTCGCCATAAAGATGTCCGCTAGAATGGGACATAGAGGACTCCCCAAAGCCACCCAGCTTTCAATGTGAAATTACCGTGGGATAACAAGTGCTTCACATTCTCAGCCAAAGTGTTATCACTACGTATGTTATACAGCTCTACAGTATGCACCTGACGAGATGCAGCGAAATATGCCAGGCAATAAATCGTGCAACATATTGTTTGTTGCTTCTCTGTTTAAATTCACTAAGGGAAAACGTTGCTTTGAGGTTCTGTATAGCATTTCAGTACTTCTTTCTCAAGCATTAGTCTATGTGAACTATTTACGTTAGCCAAAATCAACCAACACCGATGAGATTGAGATGCTTGAGAAGATCCGAGACTGAGTATGAAATGATATTATCAGACAAACAGTGGGATCCACGCTGTGTGACACATATATTGAAAGCCAGAAGATAAAATGGTTCGGTCCTCTCGTTAGAATGCAACGCCATCAGCTACCAACACTGGCGTAACATCAAGGAAGATCTGATACGGGAGCAAGAAGGCAAAGAGATTGTACAATCACACGGAATGGCACTATCCCGTACCACCCATTAGGAGATGGAACATCAACTATTTCTCCCCGCGACGCATGGCGGCAAAAATGAAAGATGACGATGAGGAACAGGATCAGCCTCACAACTGTTCCTCAGCACCTCTACGGTATCTTTCACTGGAGGCTTTGTTACATTTTAACCCCCGACATGACGTCATACCTAGCCAACTTCACTGACTTTATTTTTTGTTGCTTATCATTGGTTGCTAATTTTAAAAGCGTCGGGTCATAAAATAGAACGGCCAATGAAAACTCGGGCTTCCGTGCACGTTAGGTCAAGGATACCCGACGGTTGCACCAGAATGTGGACTTGCCATGCGTGAATGACCTTGCAGTATAAACACCATTGACGTATTTTCATTCAAAATGGACACTGTGACCTAGACACTCGAATTGAGCGGAAATTGCCGCTTGGTACCGGAGTGTGGAACAAACAAGCAGAAATTATTGTTATTGTCTTATTTTAGTTTATTTTTCTTCCTGTATTTTTGTGTTTGTTTAAAGGAAGTCAAGAGGAATCTGTAAAAAGCTCTGAGATGTGACTCACGGGAGCCTGGTTGGTTATTTGTAGATCCTTTATTTTAAAAGCAGTGAGTTTGAACTCTGAACTCCCAAGCCTGGGCGTTGCGGTATACTGAGCCATGAAACAAAGATTTACATGTATAAGTTATCAGTGCTAGTCATGGCCTCTGGCAAAGACACATCAGAACTGTCCAATATATTTAGTGACTGGCAAAGGCAAATCAGTTGCCTTCATTCAGTGTACTGAATATATTATATAAGACCAGACGACGAGACACGACAAAACAGGATATGACAAAACAAAATGAGGCGAGACAGTCGAGACGGACTTGATATTGGAGTTGAAATCATCAAACAGACAGTACACTTCATCAAGCAGTTATGAATCCCAGTGTTATAACTTGAACGCCGAAGAAGCTTTCATGGTTTTAGTTGTTTTCCTTGTTTCTGATCCAAATAGTGGTAGTGCTTTATTGTTAGAATTAGCGGCTTATTAGTGATTAACCTCTGAAGTCGGAGTGGGCTCGCCTGAAGGCGGGGGACACCGGTAAAAGTGAAGGCAAGCCCACACCCAAAACTCAGTCCCTTACTAGCTTAAATGGTGTGTAAGGACGACGCTAGAGTTTAAGCGAGCGAAAAAAAAAAAATTAGTGATTAGTCGCTGTGCCAACTTTACGATAAAGGGTCATCCCCCATAATGCTCCATTCATGTGCCAGTGAATATCACACAAAATACTCCTCACTGTCCCATGTGAAAAATGGAGCAGACAGCAATATCTACAAACCAACAGCACGCACGAGCAAGTACACGCATAAAGCCGCTGCCAGAATGCCAACACAAGAGTCTGCTTCTAGCTACCGCTTGCTTACGCATTTTCCTATGTTGGACTGGCAGTACATGGTTGCAGCTACGGAGTTCAGTGCTTGGAGCGATACTATGAGCTGTGGGTTTTTACATCTGTTAGAATTGGATACTCTAAGTTTGGTGCTGAGCTTCATTTCTTTTGACTTTCACAAATTTCCAAGTGATATAAAATCTTCTCTTGTCTTCTGTGTTGTTATATTGATATATGTGTCTGTTCCCCCATCCCTGTCTACATAGCTATCTAAATATCTATCTCATTCCACAACTTGAAGTGAGCTGTCACCATGGGAGTTCGGGTTTAGTTTAGTTTAGTTTAGTCGACGGATCAACATCACGGCACACGGGTGTAACCAATAAGTGCTCCGTTCTCCTCCTAACTCAAACCTGAGTCTGGAGAAACTCAGCTAAGTGCACGAACTCCGTAGCACCGGCGAGGATCCTGAAATACTTTGGGTAGATTTTTAACTCGAAATTTTGCCCGGGCAGAACCGTTAGGCTACTCTTTTTCGATTTCCAACTGCCAAGGGATTTTTTATTCGGGTTATTATTCGCTTCATTTATTCTCATGCCTTTATCTTTTCCCTATGAAATGTTAAACCTTATTTTTGTGACTCCCATTCAATGCGTTTAGTTAATCTTGCATCTGATTTCATGTGTGAATAAGGCGGGGAATGCCATAATCAAATTATGTGCCACTTGAAGTTGTTAAAATTTCACTTAACACTGACTAAACTGCACAGCCATAATCTTACCAGTTTGGAAAAATAAAGCCAATAAGAAACTGTCACACCTCACTAGAAGAGAAGGTGCAAATGTTCGGAGATATTGTATACCTCCACTCGCTGCGTCAGTTTGGTAGCAGCGTGAGAAAGGAAGCTGCTAGCCCGCAGAAGACCAGGCGACAGAAGCTGCTAGAAGAAGTAAGAAGACAGAAGAAAGCCGCTCGAAAAAGGTTTCAAGCAGCAGCTGAGCATGAGAAAGAAGGCTTGTGCCAGGTGTGGCAACATCTGAAAGCCAGGCACAATACCCTATATCGCACAGAAAGGTTCTGCAGCAACAGCGGCGGAAGACCTGGATGGAACGTGAGGGATTCTTCCGGGAACCATACAAGTATTACAAGTCTGCATGGGACGTGTTCGAGCAGCCAACATCTGCTAGCCTGAGTGTCAGCAACGTGGAGCTGGAGAATCACCTCGTGACGACGTACGCCGATGCCCAGCGGGACGTTCCACTCGGAAGTGATGGAGTCATGGTACCAAGAACAACAACCTTAGGGACATGAATACCAACTTACAAAGGTCATTAAAAAGTGCATAACAGATCTTTAATATCTCCCCTAGCACTTCACTGAGGTAACTGGAATAAGAGAAGAGGAAGCAGAAGATGAAGCAGCAGCAGAAAAAGAAGAAGAAGAAGAAGAAGAAGAAGAAGAAGAAGAAGAAGAAGTGGAAGAAGAAGAAGAAGTATGTCCACTGCAGGACACTGTAATCAACCCCAGTACCAGGACGATTCACTAGAGAAGTTTACGATGAGTAGTTTGCCATTGCTTTCTGAATGAGAAGAGCTGAAGTGAGTTAAGTCAGAGCGTTCCGGATATTCCAAAGAGGCCCAACACTAATTATACCAGTTGCAATCTGATTATAAGTATAACTGGCCTTTCCTCAGAGAACTGGAGATCACCCGGATCGCCTGGTCACTCCCTGCCGCAATCTCCAGACATTGATGATGTGTCTGTTCTTCCACTCCCCAGACAATGATCATGAGTCTGTTCTTCCACTCTCCAGGCAATGATCATGAGTCTGTTCTTCTACCCCCCAGGCAATGATCATGAGTCTGTTCTTCCACTCTCCAGGTAATGATGATGTGTCTGTTCTTCCACACTAAACACACTCTCCAAACAATGATGATGTGTCTGTTCTTCCACACTAAACACACTCTCCAAACAATGATGATGTGTCTGTTCTTCCACACTAAACACACTCTCCAAACAATGATGATGTGTCTGTTCTTCCACACTAAACACACTCTCCAAACAATGATGATGTGTCTGTTCTTCCACACTAAACACACTCTCCAAATAATGATGATGTTTGGAATGAGGTGGAATTATTGGATACTATGGACATAAATAACAAACACATGGCATCCATGGATATAGCCTCCCTATTCACTAACGTTCCATTAGAGGAGACAGTGAAAATAATAAGGGAACGCATTGAAGACAAACAACTAAAATTAGGCATACCAACACCTATTCTGGAGAGGCTACTACTACTATCTACCGTCAACATACAATTCAATTTTCTAACTAAGTCATACCGCCAAATTGACTGAGTGGCCATGGGGAATCCTCTTGGTCCTATTCTAGCGGACATCGTCATGGCACATTTAGAAGAAAAGAGATCCTCAGATATCAACAACTTGGCCTTTTACCGTCGTTATGTGGACGAAATACTAATTATCACCACAGAAAAGCTACAAGCAACATCGTTCCAGGCCACAATGAACAAGACGCATAAAAACATCTCTCTATCTATGGAACACGAACACAACGAAACGTTACCGTTCCTAGATATTCTAATGAGACGTAGAGCAGACGGCACAATTCAAAGATCGGTGTATCGCAAAGGAACATGGACTGGTCAATACCTAAATTTTCAGAGCTTCACACCTGTCCAGTACAAACGGAGCTTAGTACGGACCCTGTTTGACCGTGCTAGAAAGATATACACCCAGGACACACTGACAGAGGAATTTGGAACTCTGAAGAATGTCTTAAACCTGAATGGGTACTCCACAGGATTTATAAAGCGCCACTGCCAACAGCCCAAACCAAAACCAGACGTAACTACAGTCCCTGAACTCAAGGTCTTCATCCAGCTAACCTTTCGAGGGGATGACGTAATGCAACGTCTACAAGACCGGCTTACTACAGCAGTAGGCCGAACATTCTGTGCGGCAACTCCAGTCATTAGATATAAAACCGTACCGATTCCTACACCAGCAGTCAAAGAGCCTGTTCCTCTGTACGCCACAAACAATTGTATTTACCAATTCACATGTAGATGCCAGGCCTTCTACATTGGTAGAACAGAGAGACAGCTTAACAAACGAGTGTCAGAACACATACCTCAATGGGTCAACAAGATACAACACACAGGAGATGCTAGCCTCGTGGGGCCGACACACCGGAAGCTCCCGGCGTCTTCAATTGGTAGGCACATTATCTAAAGCGGCCATGTGGTTGACAGAGACACTGCTTTTCGATTGTTGTTTAACACAGAAAATTCTCGTTTGTTAAAATTTGCAGGAGCAATTATGATCAATCAACGCAAACCAGAATTGTGTAAACAGAAAGACATGTTAGTCAGCTTAAAATTACCGTGGTAGATAAGTGACATTACTGTGCCAATATGTGTATATTTCAACTTGAAGGATTTATCTAGTTAATTCACGTAAGTTGTGTGATTTCTGCAGTATGTACCTGACGAGATGCAGCGAAATATGCCAGGCAATAAATCGTGCAATCTATTGTTTGTGTCTTCGTTATTCAAATGATGATGTGTCTGTTCTTCCACACTAAACACACTCTCCAAACAATGATGATGTGTCTGTTCTTCCACACTATACACACGATCCCAAAAGTCAACCATGACCACACCTGCCTTATCATGCACCAATACCCACCCAGAGGTGAAGACTCAACCAATGGGTCTGACTGCTCGTTTCCGAATACACCAGCATGTCCTGGGAACAAATCCAACGGTTGCTCCCTATCTTAGATTTTTTAATATAAGCATACCACAAAGCAAGAAGCATACCCGTGTTTACCCTGCTTAGCAAGCGCTATGGGTTGTTACAATCACAACATATGTGTGCTGTATGCCCTCCCTCCCCCTTCTTTCAATGTGTCCACTGAACCGTTACACCCATCACCCCGTCATCATCCTACACCTCACTCCCTCGGTTGGGTATAAAAGAAGTCATCGGTGATATTCTGAGTTACACACAGATCGGAATTGTGAGGTAAGTATGAACATTTCTTCCAATTCTCATTTTCTCTTCATTGCTTTCATTTTTTCATCCTTTTGTTCTTCTCGTCCTGTCGTCACCTTTTGATGTATTCACAGATCTCCGTGACTGTATGTTGTGTTTGTGAATGTGTTTGTTTGCTGATGAAGGCTAATCGCCGCAACGTCCTGCATGTGTCGTAATTCTGTTGTGTAAAGCTCCACTACTTTGTGTCATTTTATATTGTTTACATTTCTTGAGCCAGCGAAACGCCGTACTGAATCCCTGCACCTCCATTCTCAGACTAGATGTTGTGGCTCCACCGCACTAAACACTGTACCTTTGCTACCAGCCTCCAGGCATTTCTTTTGCCTCTTAGCACAGAGCCATCCGTAAAGATGATTACATCACCTGGGCGTGAACTGTCGTGCATCTATATTCCTGCACCTCCCATTCAGTGCTGCCTGCTGGACAATCCCTGCACTCCCGATCCAGTGTGAATATGACCCTGATCAGTTTTTATCTGAGCAAGAAGTCAACATTGAAGTTCAACTGATCGGTGCAGGGAATAAACCCCGTATCCCGCCTTCAGCCCATCGGAAGTTTAAGCGCAAGCATATTTAGCCCAACAGCCACGTTGACCTACTCTCTGTCATTATTCCTCTCTCCTCTCTATCTTCTCTCTCCTCTCTATCTCTTCCCTCTATTTCCTCTCTGTCCTCTCTAACCGTCTCTCTCTCCCTCCCCTTCTCTCTTCTCTCTTTCCTCTCTCTCTCTTTCATCTATCTCCTCTCTCTCTCCTCTCTATCTTCTCTATCCTCTCTCTCTTTCCTCTTTCTCTTCTCTCTCCTTCTCTCTCTCTCCCTCCTCTCTCTCTCTCTCTCTCTATCTCTTGCTATATACATATACATATACATATCCTGTCATTACATGTCAGAGATAGGAAAAGTTAGAGAGGTACTAGTGACGCACTCCACTCCAGAGCGCAACCAATAAGAAACCTATTCTCCAAACTGACACTACTTTAATATTTTTCCGTCGGCGTCATCATCATGTGAATTTGTGAGTTACCCTCACACCACCCAGCACACACGTCACAGAGCTCACCCAGACAACACGTCACAGCGCTCACACAGATAACACGTCACAGAGCTCACACAGACAACACGTCATAGGACACTCAAAATGTGGCCGATCAGGAAGTAAAATGGCGCACATAGAAACACACAGCATACAACTACCGTTACTTATTTTTTGGATGTTTTTCAAATAGAACAGACAACTAGCTGGCACTGTATGTTAGAGACGTGTTGGTTACCGTCTATGCATGTTCCTCTGACGTCAAACCTCGTCAATTGACCTGTTTATACAAATGTGTACGCGTAAATGTTGACCTTACACTGCCATGTACATGTACTTGTTGGGTGGAGTAACTGACGTGGTAGGCAGGATAACAGCGTTCTAACCCTTAGGCTCCCGGTGTGCTGGTGGCAGGGTACAGGATTCAAACCCATACACTGGTCATTTGGACTTATAACTTCCATTTCTAGTTCAGAAAGCAATAGCAAACTACTGAACGTAAGCATTGCCTAGAAGATTAACCTGGGGTTGATTACCACGTCCTGCAAGGGACATACATGATGTATGGTTCCCCATATACTGTCACTCTAATATACATAGCGAGAGAGAGAGAGAGAGAATGAGAGAGAGAGGGAGAGAGAGAATGAGAGAGAGAGGGAGAGAGAGAATGAGAGAGAGAGAGAGGGAGAGAGAGAGAGGGAGAGAGAGAGGGAAAGAGAGAGAGAGAGGGAGAGAGAGAGAGAATGAGAGAGAGAGGGAGAGAGAGAGGGAAAGAGAGTGTGAAAGTGAGAGAGACAGAAAGACAGAGAGAGAATGAGAGAGAGAAATGTATGGTACATTGTTTTAAGTAAGTTGGTAGTCGGTATGTTCCAATGTGTTGGCACTATAATGTACACGTCAGACTGCTAGATTCTCGCTGCTAACAGTGGCTTTACCATTACCAGCCAACCACAGTGACACCTTTCAGAAACCAAAGCAGCAGAGCCATTCCTTTTGTCATGTCAAATAATCTAACCACTTGGACAGGACATAGAGGCTCCGACGTGTCGACGAACTCCCTTCACCTCCGCTTGGGAGTGTCCTGGACAGACAGCAGTCTTGATAAGGAAGGGAGAACCGAGCACGGTTTCCTGTGTGATGAAGACTGCTGAGGATTTAAGCACTGCACGCTTCCAGACTGCTCATTCCGACTCGACGCTCTATCGAGAAGAAGATCGCAATTTGACAGCCCGGATGATGGCTCGCAATAAAACCGCCGTTAAAAGACACGAGATGTATGCAGGCGGTAAGAAGAAGGCAGAGACGAAGAAGACTGGAGGACTGATGATTCTGTGGCGACACACAGTAGTCCCACTCCTACACAAGCTGAAGATGTTCCCGTCAATCAACCAACGCCAGATACCACACCTGAAGATAGCAGCAGCCGGGAAGTTCACAACCACCCTGTCAAGGTGTTGGACCGACTAGTGACAGAAGAGGGGCAAGGACTAATAGTACATAGATACAGGACATCTATAAAGGTATAGACAGAATACAGACAGCACCCAAGCTAGGACATAGGGACAGTAATTAGACTAGACTCGGGTGGGGACACTAACGTGTTATAGTTAGAATAACAGAGGGACCGACCCGAGAACAGGGGCGGGGGCATGAGGTCAGGGGAATACCATGACCACGTAAACTAGAGTAGAACTTAGAGGGGAATGAGAGCTAAGTAGACAGTGCTGTGTGCAAAGAGAACGGCACGCAGAGTTGCGAAACCACGAGGGAGTTTGACCACGTAGGCAAGCGACAACCTGAGCTGCTTCAGACAGGGGACAGACCGGCCTTCCGACTGGACGTAGTGTTTGTTCTGAAGCGAATATCTAGTGTAGTGAATGCATGCGATGTTTAACGAGAGAGTGACCATGTGTGACAATGTGCATTCATATATTGTGTAACGAGTGATAATTGTTATTATGATGTATCAGGCAGATAACGCCTTATGTTGATTGTCAGGCTTGCCTGAAAATAAAACTCCGTATCAAAAATACCTGCACGAGCAAAGTTGTACTTACGATACGGATGATGTGGCCTGATTGTGAATGAACGCAAGACTGTGACACACCCCATGGAGAATTCAAGTTGCTCACCAAGGGCCACCGTCCAGGAGGACAGCACAGATGAGGACTTCGCCGGCAAAATCCTGTTGAAGCAAACCAGCGTTGGGGAGGCCAAACTGTCGGCGCTACCAAGAGACAAGATAGTCTGCTGGAGAAAGAGCTGGGAAAACACCTGATGGAGTAGTTGTCTCCATCTACAAGAACTCAAAGACCACCGCACTATTACAGACTATCGCATATCAGGAGAAAGTCGACATCAAGCTTCCTTCCCCATGGCATCTAATTGGAAGCTACCCGACACCACACTATTAAACGATGGGTCATCAAGAGAATCAAGACCCATCTCACAAACGACCAAGAAAGGGAGATGCTGTAGAGAGAGAACTCGACACTGAAGATTACTGAGACAGGGAGGATCATCAGGAAGAACAACACCCCCTCCACAGTCGTCACCATCACATCGGAGCACCGAGTGATCCCTCACACCATAAGATGAGACAGAGGGGGGCAAGCCCCAGAGCATTACATACCTAGAGTGCTGCAGTGTTCCAAGTGCCCGTAGTTTGGCACATCCGTGCCAAGTGTAAAAGTGAGGTGGAAGTCTGCAGGTACTGCTCTGGACCCCACCCATACAGCCAGTGCCCGCATGCTAGGTTGACACCGACTTCAGGAGGCCGAACTCCAACAGAAAGTGCGCCAACCGCTGCACCGGGTACTTCGGCTACCACTGACACCAAGGCAGCAAACAAGCGATGAAAATTGACATGAAAGCTAATCTGCTCTATAAAGAGACAAGGAGGCAATACGAGGCGACCACCCGACTAACGAAATGCGACAAAGCACAACTGGAAAGCCAACTGAGGGACTTGAGATCAAATTCACCAGCATGGAATAAAAGAGAGACAAAACACAAGAAACGCAAATAAAAGCCGTTCAGCGTATCCTGGATATACTGAAGCAAGTACAGCAGAAGTTTGAGCAGGATGTCGCTCGTATGGTTGCAATAAAAGCTGAGACAGAAGAGACTCTGACAAAAATCCATGAAGAAAGAGAAAAGATAGAACAGCTCAAGACAAAGAACGAGACATCAGAACTGAAGACATCAAGTTCCAGGCAGAAGAGGAAGCAACAGAAGAAGAAGTAGAAGAGGAGAAAGAAAACTAAAACGACAGTGGCCATTAGTGGACGGTGGCTAGGAGAAAAGATTACTCTCCATCAAGATCAAGCTATCAAGCTGTCCACGACACAAGGTACCAGAGAAGACCAAGAAGATTCGAAATCAGACCAAGACGAGAAAACAGATAGAATCCCAGGAGGGACGACCACTGGCAAAACTCCCCGAAGGAAAATAATACCATGAGACGAGACGGGGACACAACGGCACCAGACTTAACAAGTTATAACTCCGACAAGACATGTGAAACCACAACAAGGATTAAACGAACACAATGAGAACCAATCAGAATCCAGGAAGCAGAAATAGGCAATCCTTTCAACACAAACAGAGAAAGGATCACCATACGGGCCCCAATTATAACCAATCGAAAATTCGACGGTTGATCGGAGCCGGAACATGTTGTTTCAAGCAACCGAGCATGCAAGCAAGCGGGACTGCAAGAGAGTCACATCTGTTTCCTTCGATGAGGTGGACAATCAGAATCACAGGCTGGCACTCACCGATTGGAGACCTCACCAGCCTCCTCGGAATAATTACGTTGTTTGACTATCACGATCGAACGTGGTCAGCGCCAGTGCAAAACTTTATTCCACGCGTCTCGACGACGACAACAGAAACAAGAACGTCAAAGACAAAAAAATCAACAATGTCATAGACAACAACAAAAATGACAATAACAACAACAACATAAATGACAACAATCACAACAGCAGCAACAACAACAACAACAACAACGACGACGACGACGACGACAACAACAACAACAACAACAACAACAACAACAACAACAACAACAACGACGACGAGACGACAACGACAACAACAACAACAACAACAACAACAACAACGACAACAACAACAACAACAACAACAACAACAACAACAACAACAACGACGACGACGACGACGACGACGACAACGACGACGACAATTACAATTGGCACCTTTCCGTCTTGACAGACGATAGTTTTGTACATTGTGCTTCAAAAAGGCTTAATAACTACGATCCATGGCGGTGGCGAGTGTGGCTGGTAAGGCCAATTCTTGCTGCAAATGTTTGCCCACAGTAGGTGCATGTGAAAACATGGTCATTTCCACCCTTTTGCACCATCTTACGTCTCTCACGCTCTGTGTGTGCTTTATCTGCAATCATTTTCTCCTTTGTCTTTATTCCATTTCTGATAGTTGCCCTCCATGCAACACGTTCAGCGGCGACGTGCTCCCAATGTGCATTATCAATGCCTGTATCAATCATGTCCCGCTTACACACATCTTTGTATCGTAGTAGAGGCCGACGCTGAGATCTCCTACCCATCTGTAATTCACCAAAAAAGATGTCCTTTGGTATTCTACCATCATCCATCCTCCTAACGTGTCCTATCCATCTAAGTCTACGAAGACTGAGCATGGAATACACCGTCACACAACCTGATCTTTCCAATACTTCAGTATTTGTGATTTTGTCTTGCCACTTAATACCAAGTATTCTTCGCAGACACCGCATATGAAAGCTGTTTAAACGTTTCTCTTGGCGTGAGTAAGTTGTCCAGGTTTCACTGCCATAAAGAAGAGTACTAAGGACACAAGCTTGGTAGACAAGGACTTTTGTTTTGGCAGTAAACTTCCTGTTCTCCCAGACTCTTTTTGCTAACATGTTCATTGTTGTTGCTGCCTTGCCAATCCTGATGTTGATTTCCTGATCGAGGGATAATTTGCTATTTACCACTGATCCTAGATATGTAAAATGGTCTACTATCTCTAGTTCGGCGTCGTCAATAAAGATTGATGGTACAACATGTGCACCTTGTGACATAATCTGTGTCTTCTTTTTGTTAATTGTTAAACCAAATTCAGAACAAGCATTGGAGAATGATGATAGTAGATGTTGTAATTCTTCCTCAGAGTGGGTCGTAATCGCAGCATCATCCGCAAAAAGCAACTCTCTGATAAGTACCCTGCTAATTTTGGTCTTGGCCTTCAATCTCTGAGCATTATAGAGGCCACCATCTGAGCGAGAGTGAATGTATATACCGTCATCCTGATCACGAAAGGCATATTTCAGTAGAAGTGAAAAGTATATCCCAAAGAGGGTGGGGGATAGTACACAACCTTGCTTAACTCCACTCTTGATTTCAAACTCTTCTGAAGTTGAGCCATAAAACTTGATTATACCCTTCATGCCTGTGTGGAACGATTCCACAATGGACAGAAGAGTTGGTGGGCAGCCAATCTTCTTTAGTGCTTTGAACAGACCCTCACGACTGACCAAATCGAATGCCTTTGTGAGGTCGATGAAGGCAATAAACAGTGGCTGATTTTGTTCCCGGCATTTTTCTTGCATCTGTCGCAATGAGAATATCATATCAATGGTAGACCGGTTCTGACGGAAGCCGCACTGTGATTCGGGGTAGACTTGATCTCCCAGGACTTGAAGTCTGTGCAGGACAATTCTGGCAAATACTTTCCCAACAATACACAGAAGTGAGATACCCCTATAGTTGTTACAGTCGCTCCGATCTCCCTTGCTCTTGTACAGCGTTATGATGTTTGAATCTTTGAAATCCTGTGGGACTTGTCCTTCTCGCCAGCATAGCTCTATTAGCTGGTGGATCTGTAGAGCGAGTGTGTCTTGCCCACTCCTGATTACCTCTATTGGAATCCCATCCTTACCTTGAGCCTTGCCAGATGCAAGCTCATTTATAGCACACTTAACTTCTGTTATAGTGGGAAGTGTGTCCAGGTGGTCAAGAGTTGGCAGGGCCTCTATGGCGTTGAGGGCATCATCCGCTAGCTTGGTCTCACTTGAGTAAAGCTCTAAATAGTGCTCGACCCATCTATCCATCTGCTGTTTCTTATCAGTGATGATTTCTCCAGTCAAGGTTTTCAGCGGTGCACTTCTTTTGATCATTGGACCACAGGCTTTCTTTATCCCTTCATACATGCTTCTGATGTTTCCCTTATCACTTGCGATTTGAATGGACTCACATAACTTTATCCAATAGTCATTCGCACACTGCCTGGCAGCCTTTTGTACATCCTTCCTCGCTTGCTTCAGCTCACTCAGAGTGTTACGCGTTGGTCTTTCCTTGTTTCTTAAGAGAG
Organism: Cepaea hortensis; assembly: GCA_963921405.1. NCBI lineage: Eukaryota > Metazoa > Mollusca > Gastropoda > Stylommatophora > Helicidae > Cepaea > Cepaea hortensis. The sequence continues at coordinate 13,183,071 of OY992887.1, read as the reverse complement.
CTATCTTCTTTTTATCAATCAAGGGCTGCAGTGTCTGGCTGTTTGCCGCAAACCAGTCCTGCCTCTTATAATCCACAGTGCCGTAAAACCCTACCGCTGTTTTATAAATAGTTTCCTTAAGTTTACTCCATTTATCATTTACTATACAATTTTCTGATGTATCATTGAAAGCGTCTTCAAGTTGCTGTTGAAATTCAAAGCACTTTCCAGGATCGTGAGTGTTAGTAATATTAATCCTGGGGCTAGACTTGTGTTTAGCTGTGTAGATTCTCTTTGGTCTCAGTCTAACCCTTGCAACAACCAAAGAATGATCTGTATCACAGTCAGCACTGTGGTAGCATCGAGTTAATGATGTATGGTTCAGATGTTGTCTCCGTGTGATAATGAAGTCCAGCTGATGCCAATGGCTGGATCTTGGATGTTTCCATGTGACCTTATGCATCTCTTTTGTTTTAAAAAAGGAGTTTGTAATACATGGGTCATTTCTAGTGCAATGCTCCAGCAGCCTTTGCCCATAAGACCAGGGATGGAGTTATTGCCTCTCCATAGCACAAAGCCTGGGCTAAAATAAAGAAACCATGTGTTGCCCATGCAGCATGATCCCTCTCTCGGCCTGCCTAGTTCACTCCAGAGGAAAGTTGACACCTATAATCTGGAACAAGACAAGCTGCAGAAGCTGCCGGATCAGCAAAGCAATGCTCTTACTGTCCGCCTGTCGGAGCTTCGATCCTAGACCAGCTGCCAACCAAGGCTTAGGGCCTGGTCTGTCCTGCCATGACTTATTTTGTCTTTGGGTTGCATTTCCTCGCACCAGGATAAGGCTAGTACCCTCCCAATTGCGCTCTTCCGCCCGAAGCCGTTGGCACAATGTGGGGTGTCGGGTTTGGTAAGCGCCGCCCAACATTCGGCGCAACAACAACAACGACGACGACGACGACGACGACGACGACAATGACAACAACAACAATAATGACGATATAAACAACAACAGCAGTAAAAACAACAACACCAAAACAACAGCTGCAGCAATAACAACAACAATAACAACAACAATAATAATAATAACAATGACCGCGACAAGTACATCATCACAAAGACGACTACAACAATAGCAACACGCAATAGCAGCAATAGCAAAAACAACAACGACGACAACAAGGGCAACAATAACGACATTAGCAACAAAATCAACAACAACAACAACAACAACAACAATAACAACAATAACAACAACAAGAACGACGATAACAACATGAACGACGAAAACAAGAACCCAAAAAAACACAGCAACAATAACAGCAACAACAACAGCAACTACTGTTATGTCACCCAGCGTATGAATTCTCTCAATGGCCGCAGTTTGCTGGGATTTGAACCTCATTACTAAAGTCTCCCCGATAATCGGCCCCATTCATGGTGTAACATCAGTAGCAGAAATGGTCTCTATGTAGGTCGCTAAACTTTCTAGAAGCTTCACCAGCTCAAATGCAGTCACGTGAGACCTAATATTTTGACAGGAAAACAGGTCAGGGAAGACAGTCGTAAACATATTTTTATTCGCGCGCGGAATTTGACCTGAAGATATTTTTATCATCAAGTGGGGATATCCTCCCACAGAGCACTTGCTGACGAGAATGGAAGCACAACAATAATCTAATGCTGGGAGTTGCCGTAGAAAGCAAACGTCTTTGGTGACAGGGAATGTCAGAAGAAAATCTCGGTTAAGTGAAAGGAAGTGCGAATAATTTTTAATGGCTGGCTTTGTCTGTGTTAAACTTTGCTTTAAAACAGAAAATAAGACTGTTTATTCGGGGTGTTTGTAAAGTCTCACTACACTTTGCATGTAGAGAAAATTGGTAAATTCTCTCTTCCGCTGACAACACATTCTGTTTGGAGTGCAAAATTTAACCCAGCAGACGATAATCTTTCGCTGCATATTGCTTCACGGTGGACTGTGCAGCACATCTTTTGATGACATTTGTCAGGATCTTGCAATTAGCAATAATACAGGCTCGTAATACCTCACAGATGTGATAAAAAACACTGTCACAGAATGACTTTACGTGACACACAGCGAATACAATTCTAACACTTTATTCGCACTTCTTACTCGTCGCAAACATTTCATGCATCGCGCAATCACAATAGCGATGTCATTATACAATCAATATATACATACAATAGATCAATACACAACTTACAATCTTATGTATCAGGCACACATTCTTCTATCCTCAACCAGGCGTTCTCTCTCTTCGCGTTCACACATACAAGCCATACGAGCATACATTCGATCCGTCCGTCCAGTACCACCGTCCGACGCCGTCTGGCTTCTAACCGCCGTGAGTCCTAGTTAGTCGGGGTTGTCTCCCTGCGTGGACTCCGTGTACCACGAGCTGCACCGACTGACCGTTCCTGTCACGGCAGAGTTAGTGTCGCTCACAGGCGTATCTGGCGTAATTGCCAGGCGTCGATGATGAAGACGTGGCAGAACTGGTGGGGAGATTATGACATTCTCCTACCCCTCTGTCTTATGAAAGGAGTATCCTTTCATGTTGGCTATATGCATAGGTTTATTCATTAAACCTGTCAGAATCGACCCATTGTTTGTCATCTGACGTGACACTTTGGATTACCTTGAAATATAGTAGATAACTGTATGGTATATACTCACGCTCTGTAATTATGCTATCAAGCCACATTACTCAAGTACAATCCACTAGTTGGATATTTACGTAGGTTGTTAATTGACACAGCCAGTCCGGTAGCTATCAGCGATTTATGCTATCTCTCAAGCCACGCAACCACCTCACGACAAATGAAAAAAATTTATAAACACGACATGTCAGGCCGCGAGTCCTCTTCTAAGATGACTCCAACATTTTGACCCCAACCTCATATGGTCAGAAGTCTCATGTAGGTCTACAACTTCGGTAATTACTCCATGCATAGTTGATGTCACCTTGATGTGTCGCCATTCTGGCAACATGAGGAAGGTTTTCTATACCTGTTACACATTACCAATAATTTCAAATTGTTTCCCTTAGTTGTAACAAGTGAAACAACAAAAAACTCTATGGGTGATAATTTTCACAAGCTTTCAAAGAAAATTAATTACATTGGTAACTCAAGTTCTAAGCGTCACAGTTTGATGCTTATTGTCAAAAGTGAACCAAATGGTACTATTGAGAACAAGTTAATCAAATTATGATTCTCAGATTACAAATATCAAAAATCCTTTCATACAATTTGTATATGCAAAATTTCCGCTCACAAAGTTTATGTAAATCGTCAATTCTTTGTGAGAATTCTAATATAGTCTGCTAGTTTCTAAATTAATTACAAAAACACCGGAAGTACACAGCTGGTGTGTTAAGATTTAAGTAACACAATGTTCTTCCGTCGGGATGTTGCGTAAAGAATGGATTCAACAGTTCACGAGCACAGCTGCTGGATTCAACAGTTCACGAGCACAGCTGTTGGATTCAACAGTTCACGAGCACAGCTGCTGGATTAAACATTCTTTTGAAGTACGGATTACACGTTCTGATGGATTTAGATGTCGTCGTCTCTGTCTCATAATTTAAAACGTCCGAACACTCTACTAAGATGATCTTAATAGTGTTCAACAGTGTTCATAAACACAGATACTACGGATACTTGAACAGATCAAGTAAGGTAAATCTTGAAATCCTCGTAGCACTGTTCGTTTCAATGTTCATAAATATTTAAAATAATATTACCTTTCGTTCACATAACACACAATTATTCATCACATTTACTATAATAAGATATAATATATTTACATTGAGACATAATAGTGAAATAAAATGTGTAGACATTACACATCCCTGTCTGACACCTCTCTTAATAGGCTGTGGCATAGGTTAGTCCGTCTGCCTCTCATGCCAGTGGTCCAGACAGGGGCACAATTATTGTTTGTCGAACAGTTCGGCTCTGGGATCGACCACAGCTTCTTAAAAACGGGTAACAGACAATTATATAATTTTCTGGGAGTTTCCCGGGAAGGAAAGGCTATCGGAGAATAATTGAGCACCATTTTTGTTCAGTCTCCAAGAACACCAAGCCAAATGTGATACAACCCAGTGCAATGAAGTCGATTTTCTTGGTGTTAAACACATTTGAACCTTTAGGCTTCTGCTCGGATAACATCTGGACCAGCAGCTTTCCCATCCCAGTATAAATTCTGCTTGAGTGGTTTCTGATGTCCAGCTCCACTTCTGCAAGCTGGATATTTGAGGGGTTCACTGAAACTGGTCTATTCAGAAGTTCCACAAAGTATTCAGCTCTTATATTCATTTGATCTTTACTGTTGGTGAGAACTTCTCCATTCCTATTGGTGATCAGTCTACTTTCATTAGGTTATTTAGAGAGGACAAATGAAAGAAGCAAATATAAGAAATACTCGACAGTCATCGTTACTGTCATTTGAAATGCTGACCCGTGTAGGCGATCATGTTCCTCCACAGACATCAGTCGTCTGGGTTTTTGATACGTCCGACCACTGATTGTCTTCCGGATGTCTTTGCCAACCCACCAAGCAATGTCCCTAGCTGTAGACATATCTCAAACAGGACGTCTTTGCCAACACAGCCAGCAATGCCCCTACCTGTAGGTATATCTCAAACAGGACGTCTTTGCCAACACAGCCAGCAATGCCCCTACCTGTAGGTATATCTCAAACACCCTCGATTGTCCCTGTTGTCTTAAGCTCACCAGTCTCTTGCCTCATAACTCGTCCGGAGGGCAATAAAGCCGAATGGATAAGAGCGCTGACTCTTACACTTCCGGTACGTTGTTGCCGAGGTAGCGGATTCAATCTCTACACAGGTCAGCTGGATTAAAATGCTGACTTCTTGTCCTTGACTTGGGGACGTAAATTACAAGTGCCTCTGAACTCGGAGTGAGTTTGCCTTATGGTAAGGGACATTGGTAATAGGAAAGCTAATCAACACGCAATAATCTTTCCTGTGCACTAGAAGTAGTAGCACATGTACGGACTAAAATGCCTCATCGTAGATGTGGAAGTCAAGGGAAAACCACCATATTATCTTCCCAAGAAGTTTATGTACACCTTTCATCAAAAAAGCAAAGAGATATTACCGGAGAGAAGACAAAAGGGAAAGAAAAGATGGATGACTGAAGAAATCTTAAAATTGATGGACAAAAGAAAACAAAGTAGAAATGACAAACAAGAGTATGGCAAGATAAATAAAGAAGTAAGAGATAAATGCATAAAAGCAAACGAAAATGAGTAAAATTGAATTAACAAATTCAGTGCGAAACAACAAGTAGATTTGGGCCAAAGAAAAGTGGTTGGCAGAAAATAGGAAGTAGCGGTATGTCACAGTTATGACGTAAAAGTTGTTAATAGTAGCAGACATGTTGTATTATATATGAAATAAAAGGGGGCGGAATTGGGAAAACTACTGTAAATAAGCACTAATAGTCGCTTAAGACGATTAATCATCCAATCGTACTTAATCAGTGAACTTATATTAAAGATACAAAACCATTTGCACAGGCAAATCAGTGAGCTTACGGGAAGAAACATAAAAGTAAACACAGGGTGTTTGAAATAAAAAACAACAGAACAGATATTATTGGAATAAGGTGCTATAATGAAGAGTTGGAATGAATATATAAGACGGGTAAAGATGGACCACAGGAAGAGAAATTACGCAGTCTTATCTACGAATGCAAAAATAAGGGCCTCAATTATAAGTTTATAACCAACCGAGAACATCGACGGTTGAACTGGGCCGAAACATCTTTTCTCAAGGATTGGATTGGGTAAAGAGCATAATTAACTGGAGAAAGTAACTTAGAAATGCAAATGAATATCAAGAGAACAGAAACAATAGTTACATCAAAGGAAATGATGATACCTAAGGGTGTGATAATACTAGAAGGCAAAATGTTTAACCATGTTAATAAATGTAAACACTTAGGGGCATGTATAACATCAGATGGAAAAGGCAAGACTGAGATTAAGAGCAGATTAGGTCAAGCAAAAATTACATTACAGAAAATGAAAAGTATCTTATGCAGTAAGTCAGTATTATTGAATGTAAGAAAGAGAGTGCTGAAATGTTATATGGAACCTAATTTGTTGTATGGAAGCGAATCATGGAACGTTAATGTGCAATTTAGGAAACGCTTGGAAGGAACAGAGATGTGGTTCCTGAGATGAATGTTGCGAATTCCTTGGATTGCCAGAGTAACTAACAACGATTGCCTGGAAGAGGCTAATGAAACTAGAATATTATATACAACAATAAGAAAGAGTCAAACAGCTTTCTTTGGTCATGTGATGAGAAGCGGGGCATTGGAGAATATCGTGACAACTGGAAAGATCAAGGGAAAGAGAGGCAGAGGTCGACCAAGAGAAATGATGCTGGATGGACTGAGACGGTGGCGTGGAGGAATATTATCATCAAAGTTGTTTCAGAACACCAAGGACCGAAATCTTCGGAAAGACATGCACACCTATGCAGCTGGCAAGGTACATAATGATAATGATGACGAGTATTAGGATGTTAGCATTCTTAGTAGTCCATAGACTTCTCAGCACTTAAAGATGAAAGAACACCGCTAGGTGTCAGGTGTCTTTATTCTCCCCTTATTCAGTAAGCATGTTGTGTTGTAATATGGTTGGCAGTAGTATGCTTCTTTTAAACCTGGCGTTGAACAACGAACAAACGAACAAACTTTATTTTCAAACGGTTAGGAATTGGGCACGCAGGCCCGTCTAACATCTTGCCCTTCTATCACTCTCTTGCTTACATTGTTTCATTCACACACCATTCAGGGCTAACTGAGAACAGCAACAATATAAAAGATATGCATTACAAAGGCATGGGGAAAATGCAAAAAATCAATACTGCACGACTCAGTAATATTAAATAATGGTGTGGCACTTGTTCTTAGCTATGTGGAATATACTGGTCTACCAAAAGGGGACTGGCTGTTATACTAGGGTTTTATTATTATTATTATTATTATTATTATTATTATTATTATTATTATTATTATTTCTTTTATTAAGGGGGAAGGTGGCTGAGATAATGTTCGAATAATTTGCGATTATATGCATAGGGATTGGGAATGTCTTTGATTTCTTGTGGAAAATTGTTCCACAGTTGAGATGCAGAGTACGTTAAGCTTTTTTTGTATAAGTCAATCCTAGGCTTCGTAATGTGTAATATATTTAATCGTTTACTGTGTCTAGCATTATATTTAAACTATGGCCAAAGGTAATTTGGGGCATTCCCATGTAGGATTTTGTGAATTAGTTTTGCCTTATTGAAAAGCAGATGTTTGCGGAGTGGTAGTAACTGAAGGCGTTTATGCAGGCTAGGATTGTCAGTTAACTGTTTGCTATAAATTAAACTCATTGCCTTTTTCTGGAGTGAGTAAAGTCGCTTGGTGTTTGAATTGGAGCAACCGTCCCAGATTGTAGAGCAGTAGTCAAAATGTGCCGATTTCCTGGCCTAGAGGTTAGCGACTTTTCTCCGTAATCTCGTATACTCACGTAAGTAACGTGACGACGGTGAGAATCAGCAGTGGTTCGAATCGCATCGGTAACTTACGGGGTATGTGAGCCAGCCGCTCAGAAAGCATGGGCAAACAACTTAGCGTAATCTTGCCAAGAAATTAACAATCAGCTGAAAGATGCTGATGTTGACTGCGATGTCCTGTAAAGGATATGCAAACATGTAAATTTAAAGTCAAAATGTGTCTGTATGTGAGAAGAATAGAAAATTTTCCTTGTGTCCTCATCAAGGAAATTTTTAATTTTGTCGAGTTGATAGACTGTTTTCGCTGTTTGTTTAGTGAGCGCTTGAACGTGAGGATTAAAGGTTAGGTTTCTATCAATGATGAGGCCTAATGTTTTGTGCTCAATTACACTTTCTACTGGCATGTTATCGATGTGAAGTTGAAGTGATCTGTGTTATTTTAGAGTGTGAAGTCTTTATCTGGTTGTTAATAACATTAATTTTGTTTTAGTGATGTTAATTTGCATACGGTTCGCATAGCTCCACCTAACTACATTATTTAATTCTTGTTGCAAAGAGGACTGATAGGATAAATAGGGATAGAGAACAGAAGCAGCAAGGGAAGAAGGTTGAGAAGGAGGAGGAGGTGGAGAGGGAGTGGAAGACGAAGAGGGAGAAGTAGAGGGAGAAGAAGAGAAGAAGGAAAAGATCTGGAACGAGCTTTGCAGTGTACTGTGAATCCAACAGTCTCCCTCTCTCCCTCAACTGTGTACGTCTTCTGTCTATCTCCTTATCCCGCCTCTCTCTCTGTCTCTCTGTCTGTCTGTCTCTCTCTCTCTCTCTCTCTCTCTCTCTCTCTCTCTCTCTCTCTCTCTCTCTCTCTCTCTCCCAACAATTACTTTTCTCGACACTTTATTCTACCTGTATCTGGTCGTTCTACCTTCCCTTACATGGCCCCGAATATATTCCAGAAATAATTATCTGAACCATATTTTCCCGGAAAGGCAAATGACCTGTCTGTAGAAAAGTGAGGAAGCATAAACACAGCAATATTTTCGTGGAAAACACAATTCCAGGGAAAACAGAACTGTGCCAAAAATAGGCCGTAATCTGTCACGCCTGACAGTTATTTGGCTAAAAAAAAAATTGCAATGTAAATGATTTATAACAGTAAGCTATTTTTTCTAGAATTTTCAGCGCGAAGAGCCCAAAAAGGAAGAATACAATACCTAATTTGGCTCAGAAGTGGAATGAAGTTTCCCCAATAAAATGATATTTCTCTAAAATACCCGATAGCACCAACGTTAAAGTGGGATTTCTGTAAAACTGATTCAGTTCCAAATCAAAAAGTAGGTTTCGACCAAACATGATGGTACACAGTAACATGAACAAGTATTGTAATGAACATTTCCGTTCATTGAGCATTGAAATTGCGGGAGATACCACTAAACAAAAGAAATAACCCGATGACCCTGGTACGGTAATATATCGTCCTTCTGTACACATGAGAGGTCATATTTAATGATATATTATCCCTTGGCATTAAGTTAAATTGGTCAATTGAAAGCCTCTCGCATTGACTGATTGTGGAGAGTCTCCGTGGCCAAGTAGTTAGATCACCTGCCTCGCGTTCCGAAGGCTATGGATTCGATTCAGGCTTACGTCATTCAGTTCACGAGTGCAGTTGTTTCGGAGACTCGTGAGGGTCGTCGCTGGAGCTACGGAGTTCGCGCTTTGTGCAACTCTTTCGACAAGTCGCCCTGGGGAAAGCGACCGATCCATATGGGACAAAACCCGGTGCAATGAAGCCGATCATCTTGCCTTGTATTACCCTTTGGAGGTCAGCATGACTGAATGGATGAGAACGTTCATACTTACACATCCGGTGCGCCGATGGCGAGGTAGCGGGTTCAACTCCTAAACTGCTCTGTTGGATTAAAATGTTGACTTCTCGTCCCTGACCTGGGGACATAGATTACAATTACCTCAGAAGTCGGAGTGGGTTCGCCTGATAGCAAGTGACACTGGTAATATGGAAAGGAGGCAAAAATGTGTCCAGTGCACATGTGTTGACTACGCTTGAGTTCAAAGCGATTGAACGAAAAAACAACAACCCTTTTTTGGACTAATTTTGGAGGGATAACACAAGATCACAGTATAATAAGTTGCTACATGGATTCAACATGGCTACATGAATTCAATAATTGATATATGAATACATTGTGGAAAATATAACAGAACCAGGAAAGCATCTTTAAGTAATTTAAAAAAAACACGAAATACGATCATGTTCGTTACAATAAAAGTCGTTAAGATGTTGCACAGAGGACACAGAAGGCTGGGGAACAGAGCAAGAGGTAGACCAACGGCAAGATTGATGAAACGAGTAAACACAGAACTATCAATGCAGACACACTATTAGTAGACTAAGTCATCGACTGTGTGGTCTATGGTACGTCTGCTGACCAATAAAAGATGTTATTCGCAACGAAAAAAAGAGTGTCCAGGTGCTACATAGAGCCTGTCTGGCAATTGAAAGATGGTTTCTGAGGAACATGCAACGAATACCATGGTCAGACAAAAAAACTAATGAGCAAGTCCTACAATAAACATATGAAAATCGTAAACTGATTAGAAAAATTAGACATAGACAGTCATGCTTTTTTTGGACACGTTATGAGAAGAAATGCTGGCTCCATGGCCGAGGGGTTAGCAGCTTTCTCCGCTAACCCCGAATACTCTCGTCACGTGACGCGACGAGAATTAGCAGTGGTTCGAATCGCAAAAGTGACTTATGAGAGTATGGAGCCGGTCGCTCAGAAAGTCGTGGCGTGCTGATGAGCGTAATCTAGCCTAGGAATCAACATACAGCTGAAAGATGCTGGTGTTGACCGCAATATCCTGAAACAGGATGGAAACGCAGGGGGAAAAAAATGAGAAGAAATAAACTGGAAAACTTGCGGATAACTGGCAAGATTGAGGGGGGAAGAATAAAGGGAAGGCAGAAAATTAAATACCTGGATGGCTTGCCCGCGTGGCATGGTCGAGACATGAACACTGAACAAATCCACGACTCTGGTGATCGAGTTAGATGACGAAACGTGACCGCCCACACGTATCGACATGGCACATGATGATGAGCACGTATAAACGACAGCACTGACTCACCGACTCCGTGATCTCTAGCAGGTCGCTGATAGTGCACTGACTCATTGTCTGTGTGGTTTAGAGCACGTCTGCGGTACATCACTGACTTATGGACCCTGTACTCTACAGTGTCATCGTCGTCATATACTTCCTCCTCCTCCTCCTCCTCCTCCTCCTCCTCCTCATCATCATCATCATCATCATCATCATCATCATCATCATCATCACATCGCCATTATCTTCATCAACACATGGTCATCATCTTCATCACCAAATCATCCTACTCACCTAGTTTGTTAATCCTAAGTCTTGCTTTCTGTCCACTGAACATTTCCCTTCTCTGTCCCGTTCTCGGGAACTCCCAGTCGTACGCAGATCTGATCACGGATTCTCGTGCACATCAAGTGAATGTAATTGCTTCGTGACACCTGAATATCGTATCTGCATTCACACAAACACGCAGTCATATTTGATAACAATTTCTATCTCGTTCAACCCGTGTCAATTTTGAATAAGTAATAGGCCATTCTAGATGCCTTAAGATGAATTGGGTATGTGGTACTATAGCCTTATTTTTCTAGAACAACCGACACTCCAGGAGTGCTGTGGTAAATATAGCCACGACCGCTTTCACTTTCCAAAACCTTTCCTGTCACGCAATGTACGCTGCTGGACACTGAGCCAAGTTTAGTTTTAGAAATTCACCTGGATGTAGATTCGAACTCATGAGCCACGGGCCGGCAGCCTAACCACTACCTGACCCCGACTCCTCTTCTGGGTTACAGCTGAGGTATATTATTTAAGTAGGAAAATGTATATGTTGTTATTGTTGTTATGGTTGTTGTAGTTGTTGTTATTACGTGGCCTAGTGCCACGAATGATACATCTGTTTTTGTTATTGTTATTATTGTTGTTATAATTGTTATTGTCAAGCAAAGCTCTAGCCCTCTCCTATTGGTCCAGTGTCAAGTTATGGTAGACTGGCTGTTGTTGTTATTGTTGTTGTTGCTATGATTGTCAAGCAAATCCCGTGCCCTCTCCTACTGGCCCAGCGCCTTGTAGCGACACACCATCTGTTGTTATTATTGTTAAAGTTGTTGCTGTGATTGTCAAGCAAAACTCGGGCCCTCTCCTAATGGCCCATTAGCCACACACCAGATGTTGTTTAATTCATGTTGAAACATTTCCTTTATTGGAGTTCGTGGAAGCAGATCTTTCCAGAAATGTGTTGATTGGGTGCCAATCCCCAGAGCAACTACGTGTGGTAACTCTTAAGTCAGACGCAGTATCGTAAATGGCTCGCATCGGTGCAGTATATCCATTCAGTACCATCATCATCATCATCATCATCATCATCATCATCATCATCATCATCATCATCATCATCATCATCATCATCATCATCATCATCATCATCATCATCATCATCATCATCGTCCTGAACATGGCTGTCATCTATCCGCGTGAGGCTGGGAACAAAGACTATTGTCCTGATCGGGTACTGAAGTACCATTTTCTCGTGGGTTGTATTGCTAGGTCTAGTGTTTTAAAACATTCTCTCCTCGAGGGGGATTCCAATACACGACCACGGAAAGGGCAGGTAAACGTGACCACGGCAAGGGCAGGTAAACGTGACCACGGCAAGGGCAGGTAAACGTGACCACGGCAAGGGCAGGTAAACGTGACCACCGGGAGAGTATGTAAACGTGACCCATGGGGGAGCAGCTAAACATGACCACTGGGAGAGCACGTGACCACGGAAAGGGCAGGTAAACGTGACCACCGGTGGGAAGGTAAACGTGACCCACGGGAGAGAGCAGGTAAACGTGACCACTGGGAGAGAGCAGGTAAACGTGACCACTGGGAGAGAGCAGGTAAACCGTGACCACCGGGAGAGAGCAGGTAAACCGTGACCACTGGGAGAGAGCAGGTAAACGTGACCACTGGTGGGAAGGTAAACGTGACCCACGGGAGAGAGCAGGTAAACGTGACCACTGGGAGAGAGCAGGTAAACCGTGACCACCGGGAGAGAGCAGGTAAACCGTGACCACTGGGAGAGCAGGTAAACCGTGACCACTGGGAGAGCAGGTAAACCGTGACCACCGGGAGAGAGCAGGTAAACGTGACCTACTTTGGCAGATAGCTAACGTGACACTGAGAATAAACTGGACAATACGTAAGCATATTTCACGTTCCTGCGCCCGATGCGATACACTGGACAGTTTCATTGCATGTGATTGCACAATGGCTTTTATGTCGTCAATTTATTGTCTTCGCGGGCGCCCTCTTGCTCTCGGGGCAGATCTTCCGTGATCTAGCGACAGTGCTGGTAGTTGATGGTGTTGTATATTAATGAGATGTCCGAACCATTTTATTTTCTGCCTTTCAATACATGTGACACAAGACGTTGATCCCACTGTCTGTTTTCCTTTTGAATTATTTCTTGTGATGAAGCTTGTTACATTGCATTGCTGCGTTTGGTCTGGATTTCCTTCTTTGTCTGCCGAGTTAAGGCTAGGTGTGGTGAGTAACCAGACAGCTGTTTCATAACTCCCGAATAGTGTGAGATAATTTGTGTGTTGTGTTGAAACATCACTTTCATTGCTCACAAATACCTCCATAAGTGCTTCGTCTCCTCGCATAGATCACACAAGGGGAAACCCAGTACAATGCAAGGAAACCGTAGTAGCTCTAAATGCATATATACCAGAACGAAATGCTTTAAATAGCGCGGATAACAGTCTATTCCACCTGCTCTACTCCGTGTCCAAATGGCACGGAGATTTAACGTTTTGTCGGTATCCGTGGCTGAATGGGTAAGACGTCTGCCTTGTGTTAAGAAAACCACGGTGGGTTTTCCGGCTGCATCATTCATTTCTCGGGCGCCGTATCTTTGGAGACCCCTGGGGTCGTCATCGGGGTTGCAGAGTTCGTGCTCTGTGCAAAGCATCCTGCGGGCGGTTAGCTGCTCAACGGTGAGAGACTAAACTAGACAGGAGCAGAGTGGAGTCAGGAACCGACGTCACAGCCCTCGGGACATTCCCATACGTGCTTAGTCATCATCTTTAACAACCAGAAAGAGCTTAGTAATAATGGTACCAATTGCAATCTGATTATACGTCCGTCTGACCTATCCTCGGAAATCTGAATCTCGGCCAAATCCTCTGGTCACTCCCTGACCCACCATTCTCTCCAGGCCAGGAAGGTGTATCTATTCTTCCACTCTATACCCATGATCCCGAATGCCCTGACCACATCTGCCTTATCGTGCATTAATGCCCCCCCCCCCCCCCCAAAAAAAAAAAAAGCGATAACTATAGTCAATACGACCGTGTGTAATGATGACGTCACTCTTGCCATTTAACCCTTACAGTCTACTGTTCTTGTCAAAAGTTGCCATTTTGTTGACGTGTCAGCATGTATCCAAGTCCTCGAGTTGTCGCCCATGATAGAGAAAGCCAGACGTCCCATCCACTGCGTTGGAGTCAAGAGGTTGGTGGTGGTGGGGGGGGGGGGGATCTACCATTCCGATCACATTCTGGAAATATTCATACAGTTTTTTTTTTTTTTTTTTTTGCATATCCTTTACAGGACATCGCTGTCAACACAAGCATCTTTCAGCTGTATGTTGATTTCTTGGCAAGATTACGCTCAGTAGTTTGCCATTGCTTTCTGAGCGGCCGGCTCACATACCCCGTAAGTTACAGTTGCGATTCAAACCACTGCTGATTCTTACCGTCATCACGTTACCTACGAGAGTATACGAGATTACGGAGAAAAGTCGCTAACCTCTAAGCCACGAAGCCGGCATTCATACAGTACACACTGTCAATAGATTCCGGTCTCACGGAACCATTGGTAACCTCTCAGCCACGTCGGCCTCTTGATGATAGATAAATTGGTCTGGTTATTAATATACCCTCCCCTTCCCTTGGCGTCATTGGTGATTGTTATTTATAGCCGACGTGTAGTTTTGTCTCTGGATATTATTTTTATTGTTATTCATTGAATAAAAGATTGTATTTGTTTTTATCCACTGAATAAAAATTGTTATCTAACATTGTACTTTAGTTAGTTGCCTGTCCTTTACAGGACGTTACAATCAACTATATCATTTATTGACTGTTGGTGATTAACCATCAACCCCGGCAAGGAATGGATGCCGATTCCTCCAGCTTTTAAGTGCACTTTCTCCTGCATTATCACACTCGACAGACGGTACAGAGAGCAGAACCCTGCCGCTGTCAATGCAGAGGTTAACGCGCTCATCTATGAACACTCAGATAGCCCCGAAGTACTCATCTATACAGATGGATCTGATGTAAAGCAGCAGAGAAGTGCGTGGGCATTTACAGCCCGTTCAGCGGGCCGAACCGTTCGAGAATCCAGTGGTGCCCACTCTATGACCACGAGCAGCATGACGATGGAGGTGATGGCAGTTACACAGGATTTCATATGGCTGGAATCACAGCATTATACCAACGTGTGTGTACTAAGTGATTCAATGAGCATGATTCAGAAGGTCGAAGCTGGATCTGTACGTAGACAGTGGACTGAGTCGCTGCGGAAGTCTGTTGTCCGTAAAGTCACCTTCATCTTCGTCTCGGGACATGCGGGAGTCGAGGGAAATGAACGAGCTGATAAACTGGCTGGCTCTGCACCCCCTGTAGATGGCCAGCCCATAGATCGTGCCGATGTTATTAACGTCCTCAAAGATATGGTGAGAACAGAGGACTTTGACGTCAGTAAATCCACATCGCTGTCCAGGATGAAAAACTTGGGAGTAAGAATTGGCACGGCCAGACGCGAGAGGTACATCGGGAAAACAAGGCGCCTCGTCAAACAACACAGAACTGGTACTATTAGCCACCGGACGCTGATGCATATGCTGGGGGGAGGATCTGAGCACCTATGGACATGTCCGGAGTGCAATGAAGATACCCCAACTGATAACTGATAACTGAACTGATAACTGGTGATTAACCTTGTAATCGTGTTCTAAAAAAAGCTCCGAATATACTTCTCGTTTTTGTTTTCTCTTTTTTGTGATTCATTACCTGCAAATGTTAGTTCGTAGTTTTCCATTATTTTCTGAACGGCCGACGCCTCATACCATTGCAATCAACACAACGGGATCTGCTTCCACATCTCCCCAGGTGATCTCCAGCCCAGGACTTGGTGTGTCGGGGAATTACGATACTGCGCGGCTCACAATCCTCTAAGCCACAGAAATGCATCACCAACAGTTGAGCTAAAGGTAGAAGTACATGCACTTTTCTATAATAGCAAGGAGAGGAAAATTGACGTGTTACACACCATGACTACCAGTGAGTTTCTCAAGGACAGTTTTTACCCCTGTCCTTATCGTTAGTGACGTGACTGTCAGACAGTACCAGGAACGGTAATCCTGCTCGAAAGTCATTCTCAAGTGTTTGTACGAGACATCGAGAGTTCAGTAACTTACTATTTCAGATTTAGTATCGGGACCCACTTGAGTTGACACAAGAATGTTCGAGCCGTTAGTTCACTAGAAAGTCATACTACAAGGAAAGGAGGTCAGCTTGGCTGAATTGATAAGAGCAGCGCTTGTTCCTAAACTTCCGGTGTGCTGAGACCTAGGTAGTTTGTTCAAACCCTAAACATATCAGTTGGATTAAAATGTTGACTTCTCGTCCTTGAACTGGGGACGTAAATTACAAGTACCTCTAAATCAGAGCCATTTCGCCTGATGGCGAGGGGCACTTGTAATAGCTAGCACACGCGCAAAAACCGTCCAATGTACTAGAACTGGTAGCACATGTATGGACTACGCCTGAGTTCAAAGCGGGCGAATAAGAACAGCTGCAGAAGCTGCCGGGTCAGCAAAGCAATACTCTAACTGTCCGCCTGTCGGAGCTTCCATCCTAGAACAGTTGCTGACCAACGATTAGCACCTGGTCTGCCCTGCCATTTTTTAAAAATCTTTTAGGTTGCATTTCCTCGCATTACCATAGTGAACAGGGTGTTTGTAAAGTCTCACTACACTTCGTATGTAGAACAATTTTGAAAAATTAAAAACATGACGTCATTAAAAAAATGTGCTAAAAATTAATTAAATTAGTCACAACAGTGACTGCTGTGGTCTAACGCTGTTTTGGGGAAACTGGAAAGTACCAATGAAACAGTCATTATAAGTTATTCAACAAATTTCTAACCTTAGTGCCATGAGGAGGTTGTTTATCAGAAAATCTTGCTTTAGATATTAGTTAGTTAGTTAGTTAGTCGCAGTTCCAACTTCACAGCAACGGGTCGTCCCCATTATGCTCTGTTCCTGCGCCAGTGAATATCACACAAAACGCTCCCCACTGCCCAATGTGAAAAGTGGAAAAGACAGGAGTCTCGACAAACAACAGCCTGCACAGATACACTGTGCATAATGCTTTAGATATGTGAACAACAATCCGTGAGTATCGAACGCCATTTCGAAACACTTGTTCAACAAAAAAATTCTTTCTTCCGTTGATAACACCATTCTGTTTTCGACATCCTCTTCTTCATACTGCTTCATGACAACTGTCTCATGCCAGCCAAACCATCTTGTCCAACAAGGACAGTGGACAATAGCTGTGGCCCTGCCGAGTTAAGAACACCCCCAACTGCAAGAGGACACCGAAAGAGGCAAATGTAATGAGAAGACCGACCAGCCCAGTTAGACCGTGGCAGCAGTCATCTCGCTGGTGATAGAACAACGACAGAAGAAGGCCGCCTTCAGCAGTGCAGATGAGGACCGGGATAGATAGACAGCACCCATATCATCAGTATAGCGGCAACGACCGAGGGAAGGGGGTGGCTTCTCTCGGTTTTTCCACCTTCCAAAATGGACTCTGGCATGGACTCGGACACTTCACTCAGAATGGGGTTCGAGATCCAGTAATTTCCACCATGGGATGTGTCCATCCAGCTGAAATCAATTCTGTTGTGGATGCCACTGTTTACCTTACGTCCCATTGTCTCTTGTTACTCTCGGCTGCCTTCTTTCGTCGTGTCATGTCCATGCAAAAGTTAATTTTTAATTTCCACGTCGCTCTGGCGTTGCCCATGTTTAGTTATATTATTCCCGATTCCACATTTGCACTTCTCCGCATTATTGCCATCCATGGATGTCACACACTCTTCCTTAACTCTTGGTAGATATTCCTATTACATTTATTGTATTTAAATTTCATGTTAATTTTCTTACATCTAAGTTTTTTTTTTTTTTTTTGTCCTTGAGAAAGGTTAAGAATATTTCACCTTGGCTGTAGAGACAATGCTGCTGTGTTGATCAGAGGGACGAAGAACGACTGGGGCAGTTGCCAATACACTTAGTTTAGTTTAGTTTAGTTTAGTCGACGGATCAACATCACGGCACACGGGTGTAACCCATAAGTGCTCCGTTCTACTCCTAAGTCAAGCCTGAGTCCGGAGAATCTCAGCTCAGTTAATGAACTCCGTAGCATCGGCGAGGATCCTGAAATACTTTTGGTTGATTTTTACCTCGAAATTTTGACCGGAAAGCGCCGTTAGGCTACTCGATTTCCAACTGCCAAGGGATTTATTACGTGCGCAACAATACACACGGGCGTCTGATCTCACTACCCAGAGACCAGGGGAAATTTTATTACTAGAAGTCCACGTGAAAAATCCCGGCCCTCACCGGGGCTTGAACTCGCGAGCTCCATCACTCGAGGCGGACAACACACCTCAAGACCATTCACCCCCCCCCCCCCTCTGCTAATATACTACCCGCAATCAATACATGAAACATCCAAATATACCCATGTTTGCAAAACGGCAGATAATAATTAGCTTTATGTGACCACTGTGCCACCAGTGTCAAACTTGGATATTATCCACATCACTTTTAGCCTAAAACAATACCTGCGAGATGAGATGCTTGAGAAGAGCTGCCAACTTAACTATCATCATCAAGTACCGTGCCGGCTGGCGTAGGCGTTCATGGCTCTCCATAGATCTCGGTCTTTGGTTTTCTGGATCAACTCTTCTGCTGATATTCCTCCATGCCACCATCTCAATCCATCCAGCATCACTTCTCTTGGTCTACCTCTGCCTCTCTTCCCCTCGATCTTTCCAGTTGTTACGATGTTCTCCAATGCCTCTCTTCTCATCACATGACCGAGGAAAGCTGTTTGTCTCTGTCTTATTGTTGTATATAATGTTCTAGTTTCATTAGCCTGTTTCAGGCAGTCGTCGTTAGTTACTCTGGCAGTCCAAGGAATTCCCAACATTCGTCTCAGGAACCACATCTCTGTTGCTTCTAATTTCTTCTTAATTTGTTCATTTACATTCCAAGATTCACTGCCATACAGCAAAACTGGTTCTACATAGCATTTCAGCACTCTCTTTCTTACATTCAGTGATAGTGACTTATTGCATAAGATACTCTTCATTTTCTGAAATGCGGCTTTTGCCTGCCCTATTCTGCTCCTAATCTCTGTTGTACATCTTCCATCTGATGTTATAAATGCCCCTAGGTATCTAAAATTATCAACTTGGTTAAGGATTTTCCCTTCTATTTCTATGTCACAGTTTGGTGTCACTATTTTCTTTGATTTTACCATTGTTACTGTTTTCTTGATATTCAAGGAGAGTCCTTTCCTTGCACTCTCTGTTACTACAACGTCTAATAATTGTTGTAGGTCTGTTGAATTATCCGCCACCAATACTGTGTCATCTGCATAGCGTATATTATTTGTATTATAACCTCCAACTAGTATTCCTGGCATCTCTTTGATTTCTCTCATTATTACTTCGCTATACAGGGAGAAAAGATCTGGTGACAAGACACACTCTTGTCGTACTCCTAGCTTTATCTGTTCGTAACTACCCTCTTTAATTCCCATTTTAATTGCTGCTACTTGGTTCCAGTATATATTCTTTATTATTCTTAAATCTTTTCCATCAGTGTTGATATCTTCCAACATTTTAATCAGTTCATCATGTTTCACTTTATCAAATGCCTTAGTATAATCTATGAACCACAAATATATGAGACAGTATAAGAAATGATGTTATTAGAGAGACAGGGGATCAACATCTTGTAAAGGGTGTATTTTTAATGACTGTGCAGTGTTTGAAAATATTGCCGGTCAAAGTTTTGTATTTAACTATTATGTTGCATGAGCTTTACAGAGGGTGAATACAAAACTTGGACCGGCAATATTTTCAACCACTGCACAGTCATTAAAAATACACCCTATACCACACATATTGAAAGGGCGAAGATCGTATGGTATGGCTGTGCAACGACATCAACTACCAGGACGCTACATCAAAAAAGATCTGATTCGAGAGCAAGAGGACGCCTCACAAGAAAATGGATCAAGAACATTGTACAATCACAAGGAGGAACAACACCATCCAGTGCCAACTATCGGGTGCTGGAAAGACAACAATTCCTCCCTACGTCACTTGACGACAAAAATGGAAGATGATGATGATGATGTGATGATGATGATGATGATGATGATGATGATGATGATGATGATGATGATGATGATGATGATGATTCAATACATGGTGCCGACGCAGACTACCAAAACATCGGATAGATGTGCATTTTTTTTTTTTTTTTGCATATCCTTTACAGGCTGACTTATTTCACCGATATTTGTCTTAGTTTTTAATTATTTTATTACATTGTTTTCGCCGATTTTCCCCTGCTTTGTGTTCACGTTAACTGGGGCCCTAGTCTAGTATGTATATATGTTTATTTTTATTGTGTGTCCTCGGAATTTAAAATACACGCTTGTTTCACTGTACACAACTTTTTAAAAGCTGGTAACTTTTCTGGTCATATCCGATACAATTTACACCAAATGTGTGCACATACGCTGGCCTGTAGTAGTAACAGATTTATTACGATGAAGACGTGGAAGCAGGGATAATTTGACTGTCTCTATTTCACTATCTATACTACTGCTATTCTTTGTATTCATTTCGTCTGTTTATTTTGTGCTTATTGAAATGTCTTGGTGAGTCGTACAAGTCGTACGCACCCCAGGAATGCGGCGATAGTGTACTAGTTTTCCCGAAATGTGGACAATTGATTAGATTCGTTAATTTCCTTCTTCCTGAATCGACATCAAGAAATGAAAGGTTTTTGTTTATGGACTTTGAGTTTCGAGTCCGTGTTTTCTTAGATTTAAGTGTTATACCCTTAAGATTTATTATTGGAATGTCCCGCTGACTTAAGGAGGACTTCCCGATGGCTGAAATTATATTTAATAAAACTGGAGTAGGAATAGAAGAGGGAGAAGAAGAAAAAGAGGAAAAAGAAGAGAATGAAGTAGAGAAACAGAAGAAGAAGAAGAAGAAGAAGAAGAAGAAGAAGAAGAAGAAGAAGAAGAAGAAGAAGAAGAAGAAGAAGAAGAAGAAGAAGAAGAAGAAGAAGAAGAAGCAGAACAACAACAACAACAACAACAACAACAACAACAACAACAACAACAACAACAACAACAACAACAACAACAATGAGAGGAAACCCCATTATTATCATCATCAGACGCTATTTCCTCACATGGTAAGCGGAGCGACACCGCAACATGTTTCCATCCATTTTTAATATTAATAGAAAGCGAACTGTCGATCCACCAGACCTCTAGTACCATTCCTTTGAACAAGTGCAATTGACTGTCTCCGCGAGCTCTGAGATAACGTTCCTGGGCCATGTGTTAAAATTGCTTCTATGTAACATGCAAGAACTCTTTATCTAACTTTGAAGGATAATGATTTATTGCACAAAACGTTCTTCATTTGATAGAATGCAGTGTTTGCTTGTCCTATTATGTTTTTTATCGCAGTGATGTATCTTCCATCTGATGTTATCCATGAGCCTAGATATCTGAATTTCTGCATTTGCCCCAGAATAACGTACTTGACTTTAATTGTACATTTAGGCACAATCTGTTTCTTTTATATCACCATGACATCTGTCTTCCTGTTATTCAAACTAAGGCCAATTTTTTTTTCCACTTTCTACAACTAATGCATCTATCATTTCCTGTAGAACTTTCTGACTTGTTGCTATCAAGACTGTATCAACAGCGTAACATAAGTTGTTTATATTATGTCCACCAACCAGGATCCCTGACATATTTTCTGTAGATCTCATTATATATTCACTGTACAATGAAAACAAATCAGGAGACATTACACAACCTTGTCTGATGCCCTTCTTTAAACACTGAAATGTTCCTACCATGTTGTTGATTCTTATGGCTGCTGTTTGCTGCCAATATATGTTCTTCATTATTCGCAGATCTTTGCAGTCATGTTCAGTTGATTTGGTATTTTTATTACTTCACCTTGTTGTGCGATGTTTAGTCTATGAATCATAAGTACAGAATTGATGTTACTTCTATAGCTCTTTCCAGTATATTCATGTAGAGTTGTCCATGTAGTTGTATCTCTGTGCTTGTGTTGTTTGTGTGCTGATGCAGGCATTCATTGATTCCCTGAACTCATTCACTACCGAAGAATGATATACCACAAAAAGTGACCTCCCATTTGGACAAAAGGACGATATATCGCCATACTAGGGTCATTAAATTATTTATTTTGTTTTGTGGTATCTTCCGCATTTTTAATGCTACGTGAACAGAGCTTTACATTATAATAATTATACCATGTCTGGTGCACACCTACTTTATTTAATTTATTTTTTTGTGTGGAGGGGGGGGGGGGCACTGAATCGGTTAAAGATCTTTTAACACACGGGCAACATGACACCTTGCCTTTAAAAAAAATTGTCTGCTAAACATCTTATAAGAGTAGGTCGATCCCGAAACTATACAGTCATTTTAAAACATCACCTCGAGTGATGACTTGAACTCACGGCCACCGAACCGTCAGGAGAGAAACTACCCCACACTTTCCCCCGGATCTGAACCTCTAGGATGCTCAACCTAATTCATTGCCTGAATTGATTAACCCAGTTAACGCCGTCGACTTTTCCTAGAAATGCTGCTTTCCTCACAACCATACGTGACATTCCGCTAGGATTAGAGGGCAACAGAATGGAAGAGTTTACGGTTAGCACGGAGGTCTCATTTCAAGGGGGAAAATCGGAGATTTTCTGTTGTAGGTCCTTTAGTACCGTATTTCTCACATTGGTTTAATAGAACTGATCATTGGCTGGTATTTCCGTTTGGGCTGTCGGATTCGTGATACTGTTTCACTGTAGGAAGGTTGTGTGTTGGTATATATTCGGTACTGTTAAAAAAAAATGTCATTACCGAGAGAAGTGTTGTCATTTGTTGCGTCCATCAAGATGTTCTTGAAGAATGGTCTGAAAGATATTAGCTACAACAAGATTGATATGGTGGAAAATGGCGACACTAACAGGGTAGGTTGTGGTTTTACACATATTAGCAACACACATACAAAACTCACATACATATATGTACGTTGTGATCTTACTCATATTAGCAACACACATGCACACACGCACGCGCGCATATATATATATATATATATATATATATATATATATATATATATATATATATATATATATATATCGTCTCATCTCATCATGTTCCTCTGTACCTTGCGGTGTCGAGGTGAAGTATAAACATCGTGAGAGTGCCCGATTATGGGCTTCATACATCGATATTCCCATGGACTCAGTTATTCTCTCCGTCCAACGTTTACGTGGTCGGCCTCTTCCTCTGTTTCCATCTGGTCTGTACATCATTGCTTGTTGTAGTATGCTGTTGACTGGTAACCTACTTGCAAGGCCAAACCATTTGACTTGTTGCTTATATATATAAACACGCATAATAAACACGCGCAAGTGCCCATTAATAGTTAGATATATGAGACTAGCAGCAAATACCCTATAATCCTCATGGTGTGAAAAAATGTCCTTTAATGTAATTTAACATTATGATATGTGCCATAATGAGGACGGAGAGGCAGAGGTTTCCTCCTGCCTCCCGCAAGCTGTCTTGTCGGGTTGCTCCTGCATGCCAGAAGTCCAGAGACAAAATCTGGGCAGGCCTACAGGATGTGCTCTGGCGTATGCCTTGGTGCTCCAAAGTTGCAAGTGGAACAGCCTCTGAGCCCTCATTCGATGATTGAGTCTTAGAGTCCTCTGAGTCGACAATATTCTGTTCTAAGTCTGAACATTCTGAAATGATGGTTTCTGTTTATTTTGGTCAAGTTGCGATTTGTAATTCGCATTAATTCCATCTTCATTTTCTGTTCCCTCATAATTATCTTTACAGCAACTTCATTATGATAGCCTCTTTCATGAATTCTAGAATAATGTTGAGTGTTTTCAGCGAATTGTTTGAGACAAAGAAAAAAAAAAAGGAAAAAACCACGAGCCAGGGCACTGGTCACTTCATCCCATTGTACCGTGGCTTAACACTTCACAACCCAATTATTATATTAGAGTTTATGTAAAGTTGTTGTCTGTACTTATCAGTGTCTCTAGGAAGAAGTGAATGAACAATATGTTCCACTTACATGTTACTGGCAACACGTCTTTGTCCTGACTGTGAAGGACATGTCTTAGAGAATTAAATACGTCTTTATCCTGACTGTGTAGGCAATGTCTCAGAGAACTAAATACGACTTTTCCAGACTGTGAAGGAAATATCTTAGAGAACTAAACACGTCTTTATCCTGACTGTGAAAGACATGTCTTAGAGAACTGAATATGCCTTCATCCTGACTGTGAGAGAACTGTCATACAAACCTGAATACGTCTTTATCCTGACTGTGAGAGAACTGTCATACAAACCTGAATACGTCCTTATCCTGACTGTGAGAGAACTGTCATACAAACCTGAATACGTCTTTATCCTCACTGTGAGAGAACTGTCATTCAAACCTGAATACGTCTTTATCCTGACTGTGAGAGAACTGTCATACAAACCTGAATACGTCTTTATCCTGACTGTGAGAGAACTGTCATACAAACCTGAATACGTCTTTATCCTGACTGTGAGAGAACTGTCATACAAACCTGAATACGTCTTTATCCTGACTGTGAAAGAACTTTCATACAAACCTGAATACGTCTTTATCCTGACTGTGAAAGAACTTTCATACAAACCTGAATACGTCTTTATCCTGACTGTGAGAGAACTGTCATACAAACCTGAATACGTCTTTATCCTGACTGTGAGAGAACTGTCATACAAACCTGAATACGTCTTTATCCTGACTGTGAGAGAACTGTCATACAAACCTGAATACGTCTTTATCCTGACTGTGAGAGAACTGTCATACAAACCTGAATACGTCTTTATCCTGACTGTGAGAGAACTGTCATACAAACCTGAATACGTCTTTATCCTGACTGTGAGAGAACTGTCATACAAACCTGAATACGTCTTTATCCTGACTGTGAGAGAACTGTCATACAAACCTGAATACGTCTTTATCCTGACTGTGAGAGAACTGTCATACAAACCTGAATACGTCTTTATCCTGACTATGAGAGAACTGTCATACAAACCTGAATACGTCTTTATCCTGACTGTGAGAGAACTGTCATACAAACCTGAATACGTCTTTATCCTGACTGTGAGAGAACTGTCATACAAACCTGAATACGTCTTTATCCTGACTGTGAGAGAACTGTCATACAAACCTGAATACGTCTTTATTCTGACTGTGAGAGAACTGTCATACAAACCTGAATATGTCTTTATCCTGACTGTGAGAGAACTGTCATACAAACCTGAATACGTCTTTATCCTGACTATGAGAGAACTGTCATACAAACCTGAATACGTCTTTATCCTGACTGTGAGAGAACTGTCATACAAACCTGAATACGTCTTTATCCTGACTGTGAGAGAACTGTCTTACAAACCTGAATACGTCTTTATCCTGACTGTGAGAGAACTGTCATACAAACCTGAATACGTCTTTATCCTGACTGTGAGAGAACTGTCATACAAACCTGAATACGTCTTTATCCTGACTGTGAGAGAACTGTCATACAAACCTGAATACGTCCTTATCCTGACTGTGAGAGAACTGTCATACAAACCTGAATACGTCTTTATCCTAACTACGAAGGAAATGCCATAGAGAACTGAAATTTTGCACAATGGCTATTTATGTAGAACAAAATATGCTCCTTGCTTGGCTACTCTTATGCCGTACCTGCTTGACATTGAAAAGACTTTCAGAATACAGCTCTATTGTTCGAATTAACCGTTATTACTTGTCAGTATGCCTTCTTCATGGCTGTCACCATGATTTCTTACAGTTGTTTTGTTTTTATGATTTGGGGAACATAATATGATGGAGCCAATCCACAAAATAGGATGTGGGTGGAAGTATATAAAAATGCAAGTCCCTTGCTGCTAGCTGAACAGACCCTGCTGTGTGAGAGGGCGCGTTGTCTTGAAGCAAAGGTAGATTCTGAGTGCGTGATATCCCCCTTTTCCTGGTCACAGCTTGTTTTAACAAGTTTGGTAAAGAATTTTGTATAGTAATATGCATTAACAGCATTGCTACAAAGCGAATAATCTGTCGAAAGGACACTTTTGGCACCTCAAAAACGGTCAGCATAGCTTTTCCTGCAGGCGTATGTACTCTCGACTTGACATATGTTTGGATACCCTGGGTTTTCTATTAAAAGCTGGGAAGTTTAGCTTAGTGGTCATAATGGTGAATCCGAGTCTCATCTACTGTCACCATGGTGATCAACATGTTTTCTGACTAGCACCTTCTGAGCAGCTGTCGAAAGCAATGTTTACCGTCATCTAATTCAGTTCACGTTTTAACCACACGGAACACACTCTTCTCATGTCCAGTCTGTGTGTATGCTTCAATTAGGTGTTCATTTACTCGGTGTTACTGCTCTAGCTATCTCCACAATTGTCATTTCCCACTCTGGTCAATGATTTCCTTCACCCCTGCTACATCTCCCTAGCAACACTGAGGATGAGCAATGTTTGAGCTGCCATACTTAAAATGCTACACTAATTGTCTTTACCTAAGCAAACGAAGGACCGGAATAATGAAACGCTGGATTCGTCTCCCTCCGTATTTCTGTAGATGTTTTCCTTGTAAGATCGGGGATGTTATCACAATCCCGACCTCTGACTTCTCCAGTATTTTAACAAATCGTTGCAGCAGCATTTCCGAAAAATAGGGTATGTTGCGCCGTACACTATAGTAAGTGAATTCGTTGAAGAAACAAATACATAGTTCCCACTTTCAGTGCAGATACGAGAAGCCTTGCATATACCTAGTTTCAGCTTTCTCCTGTAAATCCTTCCTAAGCAGGGCACAAACTTATGGCCTGCCGCTTGTGATAGGCTAAGTGAATGATACTTCAAGCTGCAGGATGTCTTCGCTGATATATTCGTGGGCTGTATAAAGGATGTTGTTGTCGTGTCCTCCTTTAAAGTGTCGTCCCTGGAGTGAGGAGAGTCAACACCCACATTATATTTTTAACCCCATCATTTTTCTTTCCTATCAATATCCTGGAGAATCCACCAGCTTCCGTCCAACACACTCCATCAGCCCATGGACACCTTTTCCTATCACTCTCTCACTGTCGTACTATGCCCCCTCTCATACTTCCCCAACGCAACATATTCAACAACTCTTGCTTCTAAAAATTAATACAGATTAATTTATTAAAAGAAAAGTGTAACGTATATGAGACGTGTATGCGAAGAAAATGTGTGATGTGTTCTATAATGTGTGTAGGATCGGACTCTCAGATAATAGCATAGTCAGTTCATCCTTGCAAGGACACACCACAGCACGTTAAGTCAGAACAAGTCCACCTAACCCGGTACTGTATCTCTCCTGCCGGACACCGACTGTCATCTGTAGCTACCTGGTAATCCATCTTCCTGATCATCCGAAATAGATACTGTTTGTAAATTACAGCTGATCATGGACCGGTTGCCCAGTGCACATAATTTCCTATCGTTCTTAAAGAATGCACAAATCCTTTGTAGTGAGTATTTAGGTATCACTGTTATTGTTAATATACTTGAACCTAACTAGTGTCTATCTAGGTTCAGGTATCATGTCTTTTGAACTATTTCACTAGAATATATCACACCATGTGACTATTATATTTTAATGTTCTTGTTTAGGTACTAATGTTCTTATGCTGTGTGATGCATCAGCAATCATCACCCATCCTAGGTGAACCTTAACACGCAGGAATCGTCATATTGGTTGGCTCTTCTGAGTCATGTTATGGTGAACCCTCCTGATTATGAGTCCAGCGTAAACATAATATCATCTTTCTTCTCGGACGTTATTCCTTTTTAGTAAGAAACATTTGAGTGTCCAACTGGTGTTATGTCTAATTGAAGTTGCACTTCATCAAACCCAGTGTTGAACTTCCTCGTAACTGGTATGGAACCTGTGAGAGAAACAACACATCTTGTGATAGTACTAGTCACTGATCCTACCGGCTGAGTGTAAGCCTATTGCCTTGCTCAGTTATTTTACAGCTAACTAAACTCTGTAATAGAGCATATTAGTTCCTCACCTACGTCCGAATCAGGCGATGACAAGGAAAGACCCATAAACAGAGTGCACAACTTCAGTGGGCAAACCATTGAAAGATCCCCCCACTATCCTATTCATCCTAGCAGAGCCAATTATCACTTCACTACTCTAACTAGTTTTCAACTAACAGTGCTAATCATCACACTCTAGTTTTAACAAGACTACTGCCTATATTAATTAGGCCTAAATAGACTATATTGACTACCTTATGCAAAACCGCCTCATTCCGGGATGGCTGCTACACTTTGCCATAACGACACATGGTAGTTAATTTTAAATTAATCTAACACTGTAGAGCTCTCCCACAAACACGTCCATCCTAATCCACGGTTTTGGTCAACACTCATTGTCCCCAAATCAGGTTTTTCAAACAGCCTAAAATTGGTCACGTGACGGTATTCTTTATGTCCACACAGGTGTTATTTGGGCATATCATCCATTGTCAAGAATCTATCCTCCCTGGCTCAATCAATGTCAGAGTTGTCATCACTTGTTTTGACTCCCACAACAAGCTAGCGAGTTCCTGTGTGCTCCCAACAACGGGTTTCTACAACAAACCGCCAATCTTCTTGATGTCCGGAAACTCTAAATGACAGACGGACAGTTTTCTTCCGAGCTGAGTACTTCCGCTTAAATCCGACCTGTTTATGAACTGTCAAAGTGGTGTTTAGATTCATCTCACTCACTTCCAAATGTTCCCATTTTGTCGACCCCATGTAAACACGTGCAGCTGTAACTTTTGACCGTCCTGGGGATTTTGACATCCAATTTGTTTTTTCTGTTAGTTAAAATAGTTTTGGCGTTGCAGATAGCTACTAGGTGCAAAAGATTAATATCATTGAAAGTAGGAACTTGGAATGTTAGAACAATGAATGCAGATGGAAAGTTGGAGGACATCAAAAAAGAAATGGAGAGAGAGAAGATTAACATATTAGGAATATCGGAAACGAGATGGAGAGGAGCAGGGATAAGGACAGGAGAGGAATGTAAGATTATTTACTCGGGGGGAGAAGAACAGCAAAGAGGTGTAGCCATTATATTAGATAAGCAAACATCAAATTCTGTCAAAGGATATTGGGCTGTGTCAGACAGAGTTCTATTAGTAAAATTAAACGGAAGACCTTTTAAAATAAATGTAATTCAAGTATATGCCCCAACAAGTGAAAGCAGTGAAGAAAGTATAGAGGAATTTTATAATGACATGGAGTCTGCTTTGAAGAACTGTAAAAAATCAGAAATAAATATCATAATGGGTGATTTCAACGCAAAAATAGGAAAGCAAAGCGATGGATACAGTGTAGGCAACCATGGTTTGGGAGAGAGAAATGAAAGAGGTTACAGACTTGTAGAATGGGCAAAAGAACAAGAATTGGTTGTAGGAAACACCTGGTTTAAACAACATCCTAGAAGATTATGGACATGGAGGAGTCCAGACAGCAGGATTAAAAACCAGATAGATTACATCCTGATAAGCAAAAGGTTTCGAAATGCATTAACAGTTGTAAAAACAGTTCCAAATGCAGACTGTTACAGTGATCACAGATTAATTACTGGCACATTGAGGGTAAAGTTAAAGAAAGTCAAGTATACAGCAGGAAACCCTAAATATGACTTGTGCAAATTGAAAACTGACAAAGAAATACAAGATAATTTTAACATAGAAGTAAAGAACAAATTTGATTTATTGTCTGATCTAGAGATCCTATTTCAAGATGTAGATGATCAATGGGAAATGCTGAAGAATTCAATCAGTTGTGCAGCAGAAAAAACTATTCCAAAAGTAAAGAAAGTTGGCCGTAAGACATGGATGACTGAAGAAATTTTACAACTAATGGAAACAAGAAGACAGAACAAAAATAATCCTGCCAAATATGAAGAAACTCACAGAAAAGTCAGAACCTTATGTAAGGAGGCTAAAGAAACATGGCTTGAGAAAAATTGCAGAGAAATTGAAAAACAACACAACAGTAAAAATGCAAAACTAATGCACAAAAGAATTCAGGAGATTACTAATCAAAGAACACGTACATCAGCAGGCTGCCTAAAGACAAAAGATGGAAGAGTCATAATAGAAAAAGATCAGATATTACATGAATGGTCAGATTACGTGAAAAACCTGTATGACGATAGCAGAGACAAACAATATATTGTTCAAAATAACAATGAAGGGCCAGCAATTTTGAAAATGGAGGTTCAGAATGCTCTTAATCATATGAAATCTGGCAAAACCCCCGGCCCAGACAGCGTCACAACAGAAATGATTAATGCTTTAGAAGAATATGGAATAGATAAAGTAACCAGTCTGCTTAATACAATATATGATACTGGAAACATACCTCATGAGTTATGTAATTCTGTATTTATTGCAATCCCAAAGAAATCAGGAGCCTTGGAATGTGATCAACATCGAACAATTAGTATAATGAGTCACATCACGAAGATTTTGCTAAGAATTATCATGCAAAGAGTTAGGAGGAAAATACAACCTGAAATAGGAGAAGAACAATGTGGGTTTGTAGTAGGCAAGGGTACAGTAAATGCTGTGTATATACTGAGAACCGTAATCGAACGTTCTATAGAAGTAAACAAAGATCTACACCTTTGCTTCATTGACTACACAAAGGCTTTTGATAAAGTGAGACATGTCAACATGATAAGGATGCTTGAAGAACTACAAATTGATGAGAAAGACCTTAGACTTGTAAAAAACATATATTGGAAACAACAAGCTGCCATAAGAGTTGATAATGAAGTAAGCCAATATCAGCCTATTAAGAGAGGTGTGAGACAGGGATGTGTAATGTCTCCAGATCTGTTTTCCCTGTACAGTGAAAATATTTTCAGAAATATTGAAAATATGGAAGGAATCAACATTGGGGGACGATGCATCAATAACATTAGATATGCAGATGATACAGTCTTGATTGCAGACAATGAACAGGACCTGCAACATTTAGTAGATGCGGTTGTTACACACAGTGAACAACAAGGGTTAGAATTAAATTGTAAAAAGACACAGATTATGGTCGTCACTAAGAAGAACGAAATACCACAGTGTAATATACAAGTAAATGGGAATATTCTTCAACAAGTGAATAGGTACAATTACCTCGGAACAGTAATAACATCTGATGGGAGATGCCTTGAAGAGATTAGAACAAGAATCGCCATGGCAAAAGTAGCCTTTAGCAAGATGAAAAACATACTGACCAATAAAAAGATGTCAATTGAAACGAGAAAAAGAGTGTTGAGATGCTACATAGAACCTGTACTTTTATATGGATGTGAAGCTTGGACAATGAGCAGCCAGGCTGAAAAACATCTGATGGCTGTAGAAATGTGGTTTCTGAGGAAAATGCAAAGAATACCATGGACAGCCAGAAAGACCAATGAACAAGTCCTTCAAGAAACAAATGAAGATCGTAAACTGATTAGAGACATTAGACGTAGACAGTCACAATTTTTTGGGCATGTTATGAGAAGAAATGATTTGGAGAACTTGGTGACAACTGGTAAGATCGAGGGGAACAGACCAAGGGGAAGACCTAGAAACAAGTATCTGGATGGCTTGGCCTTGTGGCATGGTCGAGACAAAAACACGGAACTGATCCACGACTCTGTTGATCGAGTGAGATGGCAGAACATGACCGCCCACGCTTACCGGCATGGCACATGATGGATGATGGATGGATGGTTGCAGATAGGCCGGTTAATCAGAAAGTCTCTATAGTAATCAACTGGTTAAACGCAGGGTTTTATTTTTGTGACAGTTGTGCATAATCAGTATTATATAATATAATAAATATAATTTTTCAATGGTCTCAGTTCACATTTTCTTATTTTGCGTATGCTCTTTAACGCCTCCTGGGGCAAATACTTTTAACTGATTCAGTGCCAAGCAAAAAGTAAGTTTGCGCCACACATTGTGTACAATCAAATCAAAAAGTATTATCATGTAAATTTCCGTTCACTGAACATTGAACTTGCGGAAGATACTACGACATACAACAAATAACAGGATGACCCTAGTATGGCGATATATAGTCCTTCTGTCCAAACGGGGAGGTCACATGTGGCGATATATTATCCTTGGACATTGAACCAGTTAACCAGCTCAGGCCCAGTGGTTCTATCTGTGACCATCAGCTGCAGCTACTTCTGTTTCTTCTCTGTGTTATTTATCTCTAACCCGAACTCTTATCTCCCTGCATTTGTTTTTCATTGACCCTATTAATTCGTGTGCCTGTGTATTCCAGTCAAGCGTCTTTCTAGATATACTGTACTAGTGGTTTCTATAAGTGTACTCCATCCGTGGCCTCTGGTTCTATACAGTTCTCTCCTAAACTCCGCATGAGTGAATCTTATGCAATATTTAACTCTGCGCAGACACCAGTCAGTGGGTGTATGTGAGTGGCACCTTGCAGTCTTGACAGACCAAAGTATGTGAGTTTGAATGTGGCCAAAATTCCATCACAATGCCTGGGCAGAGCTTCAGAGAAACATGTGGTGCCCAAACGACATGTTCCCTCTCTCGGCCTTGCCTTGTGTTTTCCAGAGGAATGGGTAACCAATACGTCTGGCACAAGGTAGGCTGCAGATTCTGGCGGCTCAGCGTCAAACCTCCGAGACCTCGCTATCACGAGCAGGTGGCGAGTTATGGCCAGACCCTGGAACCCAAGGGACCTGACTTAGAGGCGTTCAGCCAAGTCCCATAGGTGAGGGCCTCGTACGCGCATAAACCGCAGATCGCCTATATCTGTCAACCACAAGTGTCCAGACCTGTGTAAAGCGTGCACTATCGTCAGACTCCCCGCCTGACTTTTGCGGATCCCGCGACCATCGGGAATAGGCCCGCCGGAGATATCGCCGGAGATATTGCTCGTCTGTTGCGAGCAAATCTCCCATCCTTCCACTGTGCGGATCACGCGGAGAATAGACTCGCGGAGATATTGCTCGTCTGTTGCGGACAAATCTCCACGATTGACTGAATAAGTAAAGAAACGATAAAAGTAGTGGTATTTCAATTGCGCTTGCGCTCCCACCTATGCTACACCCTTCATGTGTCTTCACAAAGTCGGACTAGAGTCAAGCTCAACAGGGTCTTCTTTCCCCGCTGATTCTACCAAGCCTGTTCCCTTGTTTATCAGTGATTCCTTGAGTCGGTCTACACGTTTCTGATCCACTCATCAGCACTGATCAGAGTTCACATCAGAGTTACATGGGGGGACGAGTGGTCTCGAGGTATGGTGTCCGCCTCGAGTGCTGGAGGTCCCGGGTTCAGGCCCCGGTGAGGACCGGGATTTATTTTAAAAAATCCACGTGGACTTCCAGTAATAACATTTCCCCTGGTCCCTGGGTAGTGAGATCGGACGCCCGTGTGTATTGTTGCGCACGTAAAAACTCCCTTGGCAGTTGGAAATCGAAAAAGAGCAGCCTAACAGCGTGCCCGGGCAAAATTTCGAGTTATAAATCTACCCAAAGTATTTCAAGATCCTCGCCGATGCAACGGAGTTCGTGCATTGAGCTGAGTTTCTCCAGACTCAGGTTTGAGTTAGAAGGAAAACCGGAGCACTTATGGGTTAAACCGTGTGCCGTGATGTTGATCCAACGACTAAACTAAACTAAACTAAACCAGAGTTACATATTATTATTCGTAGTTTGTTACAAGGTTTCATGTTGTTTTTTTTTTTATGTCCACACTTCCTACGGTAGCTTCATTGTTTTGTTTTTCCGCTCGCCTTGAACTCAAGCATAGTCCAGACACGTGTTAATACTTCTGATCGACTTGATTGATTTTTGTGTGTGTATTAGCTTTCCCTATTACCAGTGTCCCTCGCCATCAGGCGAACCCACTCTGACTTCTGACATATTCGTAATTAACGTCCCCAAGTCAAGGATGAGAAGTCAACAGTTTAGTTCAACTGAATGGTGTAGCGGTTGAACCCATTACCACGTCATCAGTACACCGGAAGTTTAACAACGAAAGCTCCTATCTATTCAGCCATGATGTCCTCTTTCCTAGCTTGATAAAGCTCGTCTCTCCTCTTGTATTCTTATGTACATTTATATTCCCTTACCTGTGTCTACATCGCTACCTAATTAGGTGTATCATCACCCTCTGGAAGTGAGGCTGCAACAAGGAAGATCAAGTTACCATTTCCTTGATTAATTACCATTATCGTTGTCTTCCCCAGTGCATTTTCCGCTCTCAGTTCATCTAAATTGTTTTACATTCCGTTGCAGCGTTCAATAGTTTTAATATTTTCCAAGAAGTCCTTCCTGATTGGAGTAAACGGAAGTCAATATCGCAGAAGCAGTTTCATTGGCCGAGAGTCAGCGAATCAAAAACTTAGAGCACGTGTGCCAACGTGTACATTAACTTATTAAAATATGTTTTAACTCGTTCAGATCAGCAAAGTTTTACATTATCCCATCATATGGTCATTATTATTTTAAACCTAGTCCTTTGTACACAGGTATTGCTTGCACTCTCCTGTCTTAGGCGTTTGTTTGTTGGTTGGTTGATTGGTTGGTTGGTTGGTTGGTTGTTTGGTTTCATTCTATTCCAGATAGATCCGAGGTCTAAACCCGAGTACCACACGGGTTTGCTGCTGCATCTACGGATGCCTGGTGTGAAGCAGACATGGGCGATCATGACGCCTCCAGTCTTGTCAGTTATTTGATATGTTGACGAAGTCCGTGTGGCGAATATTATTATCTGGAGGTCAACGAGGTAGAACGGATATATGCCCTCGCACTTAAACACCTGAAGTGCTGACGCTGCGGTAGGGGGTTCAATCCCTACACCAGTCAGTTGGACTAAAATGTTGACTTCTCGTCTTTGACTTGGGGACGTAAATTATAAATACCCCTGAAGTCGGAGTGGGTTCGCCTGATTGCGAGGGACACCGGTAATAGGGAAAGCGAATCCACACGCAAATATCAGTCCATAAGTAGGGTGTATGGAGTATGCATGAGTTCAGAGCCGGCAGCGAAAAAAAATAATATTATCTGTTGCCCAGTTGCTGAACCTGTCCACATACATCTGCCTGTCTTCACTGGGCTCTCTTAAGTAAGTCACAGGTCAAAGACTCGTCTACTCGCCTGTGTATCAGGTATATGGTGCTTTATCCATGTTTTATAGGTCATCGGTAGTTCAGCGCTGATGGGGTCAAAATAACATTCATCAGCATCATGTTCCTTGCCGATAAACGCGGGCGATCATGTTTCGCCAACTCACACGATCACCAGAGTCGTGGATCAACTCTGTGTTCTTGTCTCGACCATACCATATGACCAAACCATCTATATATGTACTTCTCTACCTTCTTTTCGATCTTTTCCCCTCAATCTTACCAGTTGTCACCAAGATTTCCAATTTATTTCTTCTCATAAAGGGCTCAAAATATCTTTACTGTCTACATATAATTTATCTAATCAATTCACGATTTCAACATTTCCGCTGCCATTATTCGTTTTTCAGCTTGTCTGGTCATTGTCAACGTTTCACATCTATACCAATGTATGTCTGTATATATATACTTAAAAACAAAGTAATCACGAAAGTAAACAGCACTCATACCACTGTATGAAAACCAGTGCAAAGCGGTGTGGTGTCAAATCATATTTGTGTTCTGAATGCGGTATGCGGGATTATTAGGGGTCTGTAAGGGAAGCAACGAATAGCAACACTGTAACCTTGCGTGCGTGCCGTAATAGGCGACTAAGTCAGGTGGGCATGACACTGGCTACCTCATCCCGTGGACAACTGTCGCTACAACAACAGCCGAACATGGACACAGGCAGACAGACAGACAAGAAAGAAAGAAAGAAAGAAAGAAAGAACGAAAGAAAGAAAGAAAGAAAGAAAAAAACAGAAAGAAAAAAAAACAGAAAGAATAAAAACAAACAGACAGACAGACAGACAGACAGACAGACAGACAGACAGACAGACAGACAGACAGACAGACAGACAGACAGACAGACAGACAGACAGACAGACAGACATGAAAGAAAGAAAGAAAGAAAGAAAGAAAGAAAGAAAGAAGACAGAAAGAAAGAAAGAAAGAAAAACAGACAGACAGACAGACAGACAGACAGACAGACAGACAGACAGACAGACAGACAGAAAGAAAGAAAGAAAGAAAGAAAGAAAGAAAGAAAGAAAGAAGATCCATTTACCAAAGACGTCTCAAAGCCCGGGAAGAGGTTCCCTACTGTTTTATTTAGTTGATGAATCTTACAGGCACCCGGGGACACGCCCCTGCTGTACACGTGCATCTATTGTTTGCCTAATCCGTCGCATGTTCCCCAGGCCTAGCAACTCATTTCCCCATGGTGTCTCTGTATCGAGTCCTTGAACTGATACAAGATTTTCCTACATTGCACTTGTTCTGGCTGGCTGCACACATCTCAAGATAATTTTCCTTGCGTTTAAATTATACATACTGAACTTTGAACTGGTGACGCGTTATGTAATATACGGAACATGGTTTAGCCGGTTTGCACCGCCCAGATTAACATATCTAAATATATCTAAATATAGGTAGTCTATAAATAAATATTGACGTGTTTCCCGGGTAGTCAGTTGGGTAGCTTCCTCAACGTTACATTCATCATTCAAGAAATATCCTGATCATTCTGTTGCCACGTGTGTTATATATATATATATATATATATATATATATATATATATATATATATATATATATATATATATATATATATATATATATATATATATATATATATATATATATATTATTATTATTATTTTTTTTTTTTTATTTGGCACCTTTCCGTCTTGACAGACGATAGTTTGGTACATTGTGCTTCAAAAAGGCTTAATAACTACGATCCATGGCGGTGGCGAGTGTGGCTGGTAAGGCCAATTCTTGCTGCAAATGTTTGCCCACAGTAGGTGCATGTGAAAACATGGTCATTTCCACCATTTTGCACCATCTTACGTCTTGTCTCTCACGCTCTGTGTGTGCTTTATCTGCAATCATTTTCTCCTTTGTCTTTATTCCATTTCTGATAGTTGCTCTCCATGCAACACGTTCAGCGGCGACGTGCTCCCAGTGTGCATTATCAATGCCTGTATCAATCATGTCCCGCTTACACACATCTTTGTATCGTAGTAGAGGCCGACCCTGAGATCTCCTACCCGTCTGTAATTCACCAAAAAAGATGTCCTTTGGTATTCTACCATCATCCATCCTCCTAACGTGTCCTATCCATCTAAGTCTACGAAGACTGAGCATGGAATACACCGTCACACAACCTGATCTTTCCAATACTTCAGTATTTGTGATTTTGTCTTGCCACTTAATACCAAGTATTCTTCGCAGACACCGCATATGAAAGCTGTTTAAACGTTTCTCTTGGCGTTAGTAAGTTGTCCAGGTTTCACTGCCATAAAGAAGAGTACTAAGGACACAGGCTTGGTAGACGGGGACTTTTGTTTTGGCAGTAAGTTTCCTGTTCTCCCAGACTCTTTTTGCTAACATGTTCATTGTTGTAGCTGCCTTGCCAGTCCTGATGTTGATTTCCTGATCGAGGGATAATTTGCTATTTACCTCTGATCCTAGATATGTAAAATGGTCTACTATCTCCAGTTTGGCATCGTCAATAAAGATTGATGGTACACCATGTGCACCTTGTGACATAATCTGTGTCTTTTTTTTTTGTTAATTGTTAAACCAAATTCAGAACAAGCATTGGAGAATGCAGATTGTAGATGTTGTAATTCTTCCTCAGAGTGGGTCGTAATCGCAGCATCATCCGCAAAAAGCAACTCTCTGATTAGTACCCTGCTAATTTTGGTCTTGGCCTTCAATCTCTGAGCATTATAGAGGCCACCATCTGAGCATGAGTGAATGTATATACCATCATCCTGATCACGAAAGGCATATTTCAGTAGAAGTGAAAAGTATATCCCAAAGAGGGTGGGGGAAAGTACACAACCTTGCTTAACTCCACTCTTGATTTCAAACTCTTCTGAAGTTGAGCCATCAAACTTGATTATACCCTTCATGCCTGTGTGGAACGATTCCACAATGGACAGAAGAGATGGTGGGCAGCCAATCTTCTTTAGTGCTTTGAACAGACCCTCACGACTGACCAAATCGAATGCCTTTGTGAGGTCGATGAAGGCAATAAACAGTGGCTGATTTTGTTCCCGGCATTTTTCTGGCATCTGTCGCAATGAGAATATCATATCAATGGTAGACCGGTTCTGACGGAAGCCGCACTGTGATTCGGGGTAGACTTGATCTCCCAGGACTTGAAGTCTGTGCAGGACAATTCTGGCAAATACTTTCCCAACAATACACAGAAGTGAGATACCCCTATAGTTGTTACAGTCGCTCCGATCTCCCTTGTTCTTGTACAAGGTTATAATATTTGAATCTTTGAAATCCTGTGGGACTTTTCCTTCTCGCCAGCATAGCTCTATTAGCTGGTGGATCTGTAGAGCGAGTGTGTCTTGCCCACTCCTGATCACCTCTATTGGAATCCCATCCTTACCTGGAGCCTTGCAAGGTGCAAGTTCATTTATAGCACACTTAACTTCTGTTATAGTGGGAAGTGTGTCCAGGTGGTCAAGAGCTGGCAGGGCCTCTATGGCGTTGAGGGCATCATCCGCTAGCTTGGTCTCACTTGAGTAAAGCTCTAAATAGTGCTCGACCCATCTATCCGTCTGCTGTTTCTTATCAGTGATGATTTCTCCAGTCAAGGTTTTCAGTGGTGCACTTCTTTTGATCATTGGACCACAGGCTTTCTTTATCCCTTCATACATGCTTCTGATGTTTCCCTTATCGCTTGCGATTTGAATGGACTCACATAACTTGATCCAATAGTCATTCGCACACTACCTGGCAGCCTTTTGTACATCCTTCCTCGCTTGCTTCAGCTCACTCAGAGTGTTACGCGTTGGTATATATATATATATATATATATATATATATATATATATATATATATATATATATATATATATATATATATATATATATATAGAGAGAGAGAGAGAGAGAGAGAGAGAGACACACACACACAGAGAGAGAGACAGAGAGAGAGACAGACAGACAGAGGAGACGGAGAGAGAGGTGAGAGAAGGAGAGAGAGGGGATAGAAAGGAGAGAGGTGAGAGAGAAAGGTGAGAGAGGAGAGAAAGAGGAGAGAGGAGAGAGAGAGAGAGGTGAGAGGTGAGAGAGAGAGGGATAGAGAGAGAGAAAGAAAGAGAGAGAGAGATAATAATAAAGAAACTATCCCCTCTAAACATCAAATTTGAAGTCAGACCGGTGTAATACGCTTACGCTTAAACTTCCCGTGCGCTGACGGCAGGCTTGTGGGTTCAATTCACACACCTAACAGTCATTAGTACTTCAACGCCAACTTTTCCTTCAGAAAGCAATGGCAAACTACTGAAGTACAACTGTCTAATAAATCAACCATGGGGTTGGGCCTGAGTGCTACTTCCTGCAGAGAACATCAAACTGCACAGATGACACAGACACCAAATACCAGCCCACAGTTGCTGGATAATCCGAAGTTAAATCAAGAACAGCATTGAATTAATGAAAGAAATAACAAACAAGTGCAAGGAAGCTAAAGATATTTGGCTGAAGTAGAGAAGCTCAGATTTGAAACATCACGAGAAATAACTTACATTTGTTCCCACAAACACATTTAGAAAATACACGTCGGAAAACACAATATATTCCTGGGTGTTTACAAATCTAAGAATGAGAGGTTGTAATATAAGTGATATATGGACACAATACATAGAAGAACTATGGACATAATACACAGAAGAACTACGGACATAATACATAGAAGAACTACGGACATAATACATAGAAGAACTATGGACATAATACATAGAAGAACTATGGGCATAATACATAGAAGAACAATAGAAATAACACACAGAGGAACTATATAGACTGAACACATAGAAGAACTATAGTCAGAAAACATAGAAGAACAATAGACAGAACACGCAGAGTAACTAAAGATAGAACACAGATGGACTATAGACAAAACACATAGAAGAACTAAAGACAGAACACATTGAGGAACTATAGACAGAACAGATAGAAGAACTATAGACAGAATACATAGAGGAACTGTGTACAGAATACATAGAAGAATTATAGACATAACACATAGGGAAACTATAGACAGAACACATAGAGGAACAAAAGACAGAACACATAGAGGAACTGTTTACCTATCACATAGAAGAACTAAAGACAAAACACATAGAGGATCTATATACAGAACACATAGAAGAACTCTAAAGACAGAAGACATAGATCAACTGTCGCTTGTCGTCCCTGGGGGAAAAGTGGAATCAACAAGCACACCTGTTAATTATCCTTGCCTAGGGTTTACTCTGCTGGTGGGCCTATTGCCGGACCTTTGTCTACAGACCCCCTTTTAGTCTTTTAATTCACTAGCTCTCTATCTCTTACCCCATTACCATACCCCTCTTCACTTTCCTCCAGCGCATACCAACACAACAATGTCTTCTAATAAATATTGAATTAATTTATTAGATAAAATGTCTCAGGTGTGTGTGTGGAGTGTAAGTGCAAAGACATATGTGTTGTATTCTATCGTGTAGTGAGACAAGAGCGACAATCACAGATCTACATCAAAGGTAGCATCACATAACGGCCAGATTGTCCCACAACAGCACAGATTTGGAAGGTGCTCACCCGGTAAAATGTCTCTCTGAATGATGTTGCTGTCGTTACCATATCTCCTTGAAAATCGTTTTCGCTTGAAATAAACAGTATGTTCACCACAGTGTTTTATTTTTCGGTAACGTCTTTCATGTTTATATATTCCATAAAAAAATGAAAGTTATTATCTTCATGTACTTTCCACACATCGGAGATTTGACGGTACTATCATCTCTGAGTGAATTAGTAGTCACCACAATGTCTAATATATCACCGACACACTGCGTTTAGGAATCCCTAGAATGTTCTGTTACTAATAACAAGTGATCTGGCATGACAGCCTCTTCATTTTTAAGACAGTTCATAGGCACAATATTGAGCTTCATATTTTGGTTTCTTTTCGAATATATGCTGCTGTCAGTCTTTTATCCTGACTGCCTTATATGTGTCCGTTATTTCTATAACTGTCTGACCTGTATAGGTGATATATGCCTTCACTCTTGCCGATAGTTCTCACTGGATCTGACTATGGTCATTTCTTTCTAGTCATGAGTGTTGCTATTGAGGTTTTCAATGGAACCTTATTGAATAATTCCGGCCTAAAATTATACCACTTAATTCCATAAAGGAAAAGTGCGGGTCGTCTTTACACAACCTAGACTTAGTGATATATATTCTATTTCGGCACTCAATTAACTCCACACCCGCCTATTGTAAAGGCAATCTTCAACTCGTCTGTAAAACAGTAAATTCCGTCCAAAGTTATTGCATGGACTACGTCACTTGTTTTGTTTTTAACCCTCAACCTTTGTTCTATTCCCGCGTTGATTGATCTCCGTACATCAGTACTGATCACCGTCTTTAATAAAGACGATCTCCAGTTCCATCGTGTTTCTCCGTTAGATCAAAGGACTCTTTTCACCGTATTTCCACGCGATTACTGTTTGATCTTGCTCCGAACTCTCGAAGATAAACGATGTTACTGGGCCCCGGTGATTCTCCGCAAAGTCCGATACGGACTTTTGTCTTTGAACTTTCCCGGTAACCAATTCTTCCGTTTCATACAGGACTTCGCTTCCATGTCCAATACATACGACCTGTGTTTGAAGTCACGATCGCTGTCTTCTTGAAGATTTCAGGACCGTCACTTGACTGTTTCTGTCATTTTCTAAATCGGGATCGTCGCCTGCCAGCCATATCATGACATCAACTATGGACAGAAAAC
Organism: Cepaea hortensis; assembly: GCA_963921405.1. Classification (NCBI taxonomy): domain Eukaryota; kingdom Metazoa; phylum Mollusca; class Gastropoda; order Stylommatophora; family Helicidae; genus Cepaea; species Cepaea hortensis. The sequence goes on along the minus strand of OY992887.1, from coordinate 13,140,940 downwards.
ATAGAAGAACTAAAGACAGAACACATAGAGGAACTATAAACCGAATACTTAGAGGAACTATTGACAGAAGACATAGAAGAACTAAAGACAGAACACATAGGGGCACTATCTTCTTCTTCTTCTTCTTCTTCTTCTTCTTCTTCTTCTTCTTCTTCTTCTTCTTCTTCTTCTTCTTCTTCTTCTTCTTCTTCTCCTTCTCCTTCTTCTTCTTCTTCTTCTTCTTCTTCTTCTTCTTCTTCTTCTTCTTCTTCTTCTTCTTCTTCTTCTTCTTCTTCTTCTTCTTCTTCTTCTTCTTCTTCTTCTTCTTCTTCTTCTTCTTCTTCTTCTTCTTCTTCTTCTTCTTCTTCTTCTTCAGCTTTCCGAGCCATTGAGGTTCTTTGCTGCAAATATAATCCGTCTCCATTCGTCTCTCTGGTGGACCTTCTCTTGCCAGTCGTTGATTCCAAGTGCTTGTAGGTCTGTACATGTATTATCTCTCCACCGTCTTCTTGGTCTACCTCGGGGTCTATGGTCATTTATTTCCTGAGTGTAAGCGAGTTTTGTTTCCCTATTATCTTCCATTCTTTCTATATGCCCCAGCCATTGTAGTCTATTAGCCTTCATGATACCAGTGATTAGCGGAGACTTAAACAGATCATAAATGTCTTTGTTGCTTCTTCTTTTCCACTCTCCACTTTGTGTATCCCTAATGGGTCCAAAGATGCGTCTTAAAATTTTGTTCTCAAAGGTTTGTAACAAGGATTCGTCTCCTTTCGTTGTACTCCAGGTTTCAGGGCCATACAGCACAACTGGTCTGATCAGTGTTTTGTATATTGTGATTTTGGTGTTACGAGATAGCGCCTTTGATTTTAGTAGATGTTGTAGTGCATAGTATATCTTATTTCCAGAGTTGATTCTAGTTTGTATTTCTTCCCTTATGATGTTGGAGCAGTTGAAGATTGTACCCAGGTATTTGTATGTTTCCGTTCTTTTAATGGTCATATTATCTATTTGTATGTGGCCATAGTTTTTAGCCATTCCGTCTTTTGAAATTACCATATATTCTGTCTTATCTTGGTTGATAACCAGCCCCATCTGTTGGGCTTTTTCCTTTAAGTGAGTCAACATTTCCAATGTCTTTTGTTCACTTTGCCCTATAATATCTATATCATCTGCATAACCAAGCAGCTTGGATGTTCCTCCAATATCACATTCCTCCTTTATCCTCCTTACAACTTTCTCTAGAGCCAGATTGAAGAGTAGCGGCGATAGTGCATCACCCTGTTTCAAGCCAGATGTTATTTGGAAGGGGTCTGATTTCCTGCCTTTATATGTTACTATATTATAAGTATCTTCCATGCATAGTCTGGTCATGTTGATTAACTTCCTTGGTATTCCAAATTCCTGCATAGCATTCCATAGACTATTCCTATGGACACTATCATAAGCCTTTTTAAAATCCACAAAAATGTTATGGAGATCTCTTTTATATTCCCAATGTTTCTCGGCTATTTGTCGTAAGATAAATATCTGATCTATTGTTGATTTGTTTTGTCTAAAACCCGCCTGGTAGTCACCTAATATGTCTTCTGAATATGGTTTTAGTCTATTTAGTAATACTGCGGATAGTATCTTATAGTTTGTGGACAGTAGTGATATTCCTCTATAATTTCCACATTGGAACTTGTCTCCTTTCTTAAAGATAGGTATCAATAATGACTCTTTCCAGTCATGGGGTAATTCTTCTGTCCTCCAGATTTTTATTATTAGTTCGTATAGCTTTAGATGTAATGCATGGCCACCTGCCTTTATAAATTCAGCAGCAATTCCATCAGTCCCAGTTGCCTTATTGTTTTTAAGTCGTGTGATTACATATAGGATTTCTTCAAATGTAGGTTCTTCAATTTGTGGTTCGCATGTTAGAAACTCTTCCTGTGGGAAAATGTTACTTAGAGCTTCACAATTTAGTAATTCAATAAAATATTCTTTCCATGTGTTGCACATTTGCTCATTGGTATTTATCATATTCCCATTTTTGTCTTTTAAACCATATGTGTTTTGTTGGTGCCCTCGTTTCATTGACTTCAGTTCTTAAAAAAAATTTCTGGATTCATTTTTCTGGTGATTAGTTTCCATATCTTTGATTATATTACTCATATATTCTCGCTTCTGCTGTCTGACTATTTTTGTAGCCTCTTTACATTCATTTCTATAATGCTCTTCCTTTTGGATGTTATTGATGTCATTTAACCATACATGCCTGGCATTCTTCTTCCTAATGACTGCTTCTTCACATTTTTAATTGAACCATCTGTTCTTTCTATGCGTGGTTAACACACCGAGACATTCTTCTGCGGTAGATTGAATTGTATTCTTGATGTTCAACCAAGTTTGGTCAACGCTTTCCTCCGAAGGGTTTTGCAGAGTTTCAAGTTTACATTTTATTTCATCTGTAAATTTCTCTTTGACTGTAATGTCTTGTAGTTTTTCTCTGTTATATGTTGGGTGTAATCTTTGTAATTTAGTATAGAAAGCTCTCTTAAGTTTTATTTTAAATTTTGCTCCAATGAGGAAGTGGTCACTGTGACACTCAGCTCCTCTATAACTTCTGACTTGATGTGTGTTTGATGCATTTCTGTTGTTAATTAAAATGTGATATATTTGATTATAGGTTCTCTTGTCACATGATTTCCAAGTTTGTTTGTGTATATCCTTTCTTTGTAGTCTGGTACTGCTAATCTGCAGTCCTTTGGCTTCTGCCAGGTTGATGACTCTCCATCCATTATCGTTTGAAGTTGTATGTAGGCTTTCCATACCGGCCACTTTTTTATTAGTTTGCTCTCTACCTATTTTTGCATTGAAGTCTCCCAGCACAATCAGGATGTCCTGTTTGGGGGGGGGGGGGGGGTTTCTTCTATGACATCTTCCAGATCATTATAAAAGTCTTCTTTAATATCATCTTCTTTCTCTTCAGTAGGTGCATGTACAGTAATCATCGTTATATTTTTCCATTTACCTTTTATTCGTAATTTACTAATCCTGTCATTAAAAGCTTTAAAGTTTAAAACGTTCCCCCATAACTCTTTTTTGATGACAAATCCTGTTCCTAATTCATGTTTATTTTGGGTGTTTCCTCCATATATTATAATCATTCCATTTTGATCTAAAGTACCCTCTCCTGGCCACCTTATTTCTTGAATTGCTGTTATAACCATTTGATATTCAACCAGCTCCCGGGTTAGTTCTTCGGCCGCTCCAGCTCGATATAGTGTCCGTACATTCCATGTTCCAAATCTCAAAAGTCCTTTAACGTTCCAAGGTCGTTGTCCAGATAAGTCAGTCCGATATCGAGGCTCATGTATTTGTTTCGTAACAAAGAAAGGTTTTTACAAAGGTGGGGATGTTAACCCCACGCTTCAACCCCCAACCTGGAGGACCAGGGTGTTTCTCTTTGTCTGTTCTCTACCCTTTGACCTGTCCGGCTTGGGAGGCCCTGCTGGTAGCTACGCTACCGCCGGCATAGCTCTCAGGGTCATTGAGAAACTCAACCCCCCCCCCCCCCCCCCCCCCCACCACCACGACAAGGTGGAAACACCATTGGGGGAGATAGGGGCACTATAGACAGAACAAATAGAGGAACTAAAGACAGAATACACAGAGTAACTGTGTACAGAACATATAGAAGAACTATAGACAGAACACATAGAGGAACTGTTGACAGAATACATTGAAGCACTAAAGACAGAACACATAGAGGGACTACGTGATGATAAGGGACAAGATGTAATACTCACGACAATGGTGAAGGTCCACCAACACTTGCTGCGGAAGATGAGTATGGGAGAAGTTGCATGTCATGTACAGGACTCCACAACAACCCGAGCATGCATTAGCCTTTATGATTTTCTGTGCAGTTTTATGTTCAGTAGTTTGCCATTGTTGTCTGAACGGCCGACGCTCATGCCGTCGTGAAAATCAACGCAAAGAAAAAATAAACAACCATCGGCTGACTTCGACACCGGCATGTCGGGATTGTGAAACATCACCAGACATCACCATACATTACGAACCATCACCAGACATCATATGACATCACGAGACATCCCAGACATCACAGAACTTTCACTAGACATCCATCACCAGACATCACAAAACAACACAAGACATCACATCAAACGACACCACAAGACACCACAAGATATCACAAGACATCACCAGACATCACAAGATATCACAATACAGAATTTAAAGACATCACTACACATCACAAGATATCATCAGACAACATAAGACAGCATAAGACATCACCAGAATAGCCAGACATCACAAACATCACAAGGCATTACAAGACATCACAAGACATCACCAGACATCACAAGACACCACCATACATCACAAGACATCACCAGACAATACCAGACATCACAAGGCATCATCAGACATCACAAGTGATCACTAGACATAACAAGGCGTCACCAGACATAACTAGACATCACCAGAAACCACAAGACATCACCAGACATCAGAAGGCATCACAAAACATCATCAGACAGCACAAGACAGCATAAGACATCACCAGAATAACCAGACATCACAAGACATCACCAGAATAAGCAGACATCACAAGGCATCACGAGACATCATAAGGCATCACAAGGCATCACCAGTAATCACAAGGCATCTCCAGACATCACAAGACATCACCAGACGTGACAAGGCATCATCATACAGCACAAGACAGCACCAGACATCATAATACATCACCAGAATAACCAGACATCACAAACATCACCAGACATCACAAGACACCACACGAGCAAACGCAGATAGGAATCAATCAGTTACCGGTCAGGTGCCGAGGTCACTGGATGATATTGACCAACCCCTAAATCAGTGCTGTTGCGAGGATCATATGCATAATCATGTGCCATGCCGATAAAGGTGAGCGTTCATGTTTCGCCATCTCAAGCGATCATCAGAGTCGTGGACCAGTTTCGTGTTCTTGTCTCGATCATGTCACGTGACCAAGTCTTCTAGATATGTACCTCTCTGTTTTCCTCTTGTTCTGTTCTCCTCATTCTTGCCAGTTGTTACCATGTTTTTCAGTTTTTCTTCTTCTTCTCATAACGTGCCCACAAAATCTTGACTGTCTTCGTCACAACTTCTCTAATCAGTTTACGGTTTTCATTTGTTTCTTGTAGGACTTGATTATTAGTTTTTTCTGTCTGTTGTCCAGGGTGTTCCACGCTTTCCGCTGACATTAGATATCACAAACAAAGGGAACGCCTAATACGCATCACTAATAAAGTGAACATATTAAGTAATAGACGTCTGTGCAGAATATAAGCATTAAGGTGGTATGGGATTCTCACAATCTCTTTTGCAACAAAATGAGATTGGTCGTTGTCTAGATCCTGATGCTCCTTTTATATCACTGCAGAGTGTAAGTTAGGTTAGCCCCATGTCCCACAACACAAGTCATTACTGTATTAGTCACTGAAAAAGATTCCGTTTGCGCACAGAATATCCCTTTAATCATGAATGAACACGGAAACAGGCAACATATATAAATCCAGTAACAGTAATTCAAGAATATATCCACATCACAACCTAACACTCGAATAACACTGCCTTCTCCAGGCCTTCTCAATCTCATCCACCACGAGAGTTAACCAGCCACTCTCCCCGGCCCGTACTCACTCGATCCAACCCACTCTGGGTCTAGGCCTCAACTGAATATCCGACGCTCTCTGGGTCTAGGTTTCAACTGACTATCCGACCCTCTCTGGGTCTAGGCTTCAACTGACTATCTAGTCCCCAGACTCCACACAACACTACCCCTCAGCCCAAACTGTCTGCTTCACAACCACACTAACGGGCTGACGCCTCCTCAACTCCCCCTTAAACTCACTGCCTCCAGTCTTCCCCGTCTATCTTCTTATTTGCCCTTTCCTGGGACCTACATCCCAGCCCCATTTTACCTCCGTCTATTATTTCTCAGGGCCGGTAATGTTAATGAACCCAGGCATGTTACAGAGATAATAACCATTGTGGAGCTTATATCATCATCAAGTGATTTGCCGGCTGGCGTGGACGATCATACTTCTCCACAAATAACGATCTCCGACAGCATGGATCAATTCGTGTGTTAACTCCCTTCCATGCCATGACACAAGACTGTCACGGATTTTCTCACGCTGTCTTCCTCTATCTCTCTTTCCACAAATCTTTCCGGTTGTCACATGTTCCAGTTTTTGTACTCTCGTGATATGGTCAAAAACGATGACAGCCTCTTTCTGATGTTTGTGATAAGTTGTCTTTCGACTCAGCTTCCTTAAGACGTCCGGATTGTTCATTATGGTTGTCCAATTAATCTTCAGCAATTTTCTATAATCTCCTAGGCTTCTATGGATATTTTCGCCTGTTTACTGATTGTCCAGGGTTCGCAGCCGTATGTTAAAAGTGGTTTTATGTAACATGCAAGAACTGTTTTTCTGACTTTTAAGGACACTAACTTATTGCATAGAACGTTCTTCATTTGATAGAATGCAGATTTTGCGTGTCCTATTCTGTTGTTTATCTCTGTGACGCATCTTCTATCTGATTTTGTCCATGTGTCTAGATATTTCGCGCTCACAGAACAAACTAACCAATCCCGAATTAGAGCGAAACTGGTGTCTAGTGCTTCCATATTGATGTGGACAAGGCCTTTGGTTCGTACCGGAATACGATCAGCGTTGCCAGTAATGGGTCGTGCTCAATATTTAATTTTAAAATCCAGGAAAAAAAAAAAAAAAAAAAAAAAAAACAAACAAACAACAACAACAAGTAAATAAAACCCGATTGAATCAAAGTAGAAGACACAGGACTAGACAGGACAGACATTTCGAATAACTGTCAACAGTGTATAAGTAGTCAGTTCTGTCTCAGGAACCCAGACTGCGGCAGAAATAGAGGAACACCTACAGCACAGTGCCTGTCATGACAACTGTCACACTGTCATCTACTGCCTCTAGTACCTTACAGTGTAGGGCAGAGGGCTGGAGGGTCTTGAGCCTGAGGATTTAAGGCCGTCTGGCTAGTGCTGTCGCCCCAAACTGTGCAGATTAGGATTTTCTTTTTGATCCCGACAGAAAAATATCCGTCTTACCGAGGATTCGAACGCGGGTCTACCGAAAGAGAACACAGCGTTCTCAGCCACTCGGCCAGCCGCTCCTTTGTGATAACAACAACTATAAATATTTAAGGCGAATAACTGTGTACAGTAATATTAACATAGACAGATTTGTTCACCATTCATCAGTAGGGTTCACAGTTCATAAAAAGTGCATACAGTGTTTATCTAGGTCCTCTTTCATTGTTTTTTAAGTGATTTTTATATACATTAACGATAACTGTGGAGGTAGGCGGTGGTATTGTTCAGCTCGTGACATGATACCGTGGCCCACACTGTGTGGAAGTTTATCACCTCGAATCCCATTCATAGTATCGCCTGTCGGACTGATAACCTTTGACCTATACTAACAGGTGATACAGCAAATGAATTTGAAAAGGCGATGATTCATTCAGAACAGAATTACGTCATTGGGATCAAGTGACTTGTCGAAACACTAGTATCATCATCATGATCACCACCTCCACCACCACCACCACCACGACTGCCATCATCATCATCATCATCGTCGTCGTCGTCGTCATCATCATCATCATCATCCTCGTTATCATCATCATCATCATCATCCTCGTTATCATCATCATCATCATCCTCGTTATCATCATCATCATCATCATCATCATCATCATCATCATCATCATCATCATCCATCATCATCTTCATCATCACCATTATCATTATCATAATCATCATTATGATCATCATAATCATCATAACCATCACCACCACCACCACCACCACCACCACCACCACCACTACCACCACCACCACCACCACCAGCATCATCATCGTCATCATCATCGCCATCGTCATCATCATTATCACCATCATCACCATCATTATCATCATCATTATCATCATCATTAAAATTATCATCAATATCATCATCATCATCAGCATCATCATCGGCTGGCATAGGGGTTCATGTCTTTATACAGATCTTAGTCTTTGGTGTTTTCGATCAGCTCTGCAGACGATATTCCTACATGCCAACGATTTAGTCCACCGAGCATAATTTCTTTTGGTCTGCCTCTTTTTCTCTTCCCCTTAATCTTTCCAGTTGTTATGATGTTCCTCAATGCCCCTTTTCTCATCAAATGATCAAAGAAAGCTGTTTGTCTCTTTCTTATTGTTGTATATAATGTTCTAGTTTCATTGGCCTCTTTCAGACAATCGTTGTTGGTTACTCTGTCAGTACGCGGAATTCACAACATTCGTCTCAGGAACCGCATCCCTGTTGCTTCCAGCTTCTTCCTAATTTGTTCATTTATATTCCAATGCTCGCCGCCATACTTCAAAATAAGTTCTATATAGCATTTCAGCACTCTCTTTAATACATTCAATCATAATGACTTATTGAATAAGATACACACTCAACTGGATAATACAACATGCATTGGAGATACCCAAAGAACGACCCCTGATGTCTTTGGGCAATGTTTCTGAATCTTTTGACAATGACGTACCTTAAACCTTTGGAGGAAGCATAAATCTTTATCACCATGAGCTATACCTATAGGTTAACGTTAGTTGCATACCCTTTACAGTACGTCGCATTTAACCGCAGCATTTTTTGGCTGATTGTGATTTCTTGCAAGTTGTTTCCAGTAGTTTGCCATTGCTTTCTGAACGACCGGCACCCATACCATTGTATGAAACCAACGCAAGACGGTCTGCTTCCAAATCGCCCGCAGCTGTGTTCGAGTGTGGTATGCGGGGTTGCGAATTGTGCCCGTAACACCTTCACCACATTGCCTGCATTTACCTATAGGTACGTTCAGAAAAAATGGCGACCGGCCGGTTGCTGAACCAGCTGAACCAGGTTTTCTAGTGACCGCCGCTCTTAACAACGGTGAACTGTAATGTAAGTGTCGGACTGTTGTGTTGGTATTCTGGTAGCGGCCTTATGCATGTACTTGTCGGGGCGGCTGTCTGTTCCACATTTCACATGGGGCAATGAGGAACATTTCCTGTGATATTCACTAACACAGGAATGGAGTATTATGGGGTGATTCTTTGCCGTGAAGTTGGAACTGCGACTAACGACTAACTGATGGTTGTGGGTGTTCGTGGTTCGCATCTGATGCGAACACCAGAAAATTGGACCAAGACTGCTTTCTTAACCCGATTGTTACATATGCTCAAACCATCCAGGTATTTATTTCGTTGCTTTCCCTTGCTCTTTACCCATCAGTTTTGCCAGGTGTCACAAAGTTTCCAATGAACGAGTAATTAGGAAGAAGAATAGAGATCCTGGAGATGTGGATATACAGAAGTATATAGGAAGTCGAATAGAGATCCTGGAGATGTGGATATACAGAAGTATATAGGAAGTCGAATAGAGATCCTGGAGATGTGGATATACAGAAGTATATAGGAAGTCGAATAGAGATCCTGGAGATGTGGATATACAGAAGTATATAGGAAGTCGAATAGAGATCCTGGAGATGTGGATATACAGAAGTATATAGGAAGTCGAATAGAGATCCTGGAGATGTGGATATACAGAAGTATATAGGAAGTCGAATAGAGATCCTGGAGATGTGGATATACAGAAGTATATAGGAAGTCGAATAGAGATCCAGGAGATGTGGATATACAGAAGTATATAGGAAGTCGAATAGAGATCCTGGAGATGTGGATATACAGAAGTATATAGGAAGTCGAATAGAGATCCTGGAGATGTGGATATACAGAAGTATATAGGAAGTCGAATAGAGATCCAGGAGATGTGGATATGCAGAAGTATATAGGAAGTCGAATAGAGATCCAGGAGATGTGGATATACAGAAGTATATAGGAAGTCGAATAGAGATCCTGGAGATGTGGATATACAGAAGTATATAGGAAGTCGAATAGAGATCCAGGAGATGTGGATATACAGAAGTATATAGGAAGTCGAATAGAGATCCTGGAGATGTGGATATACAGAAGTATATAGGAAGTCGAATAGAGATCCAGGAGATGTGGATATGCAGAAGTATATAGGAAGTCGAATAGAGATCCTGGAGATGTGGATATACAGAAGTATATAGGAAGTCGAATAGAGATCCAGGAGATGTGGATATGCAGAAGTATATAGGAAGTCGAATAGAGATCCTGGAGATGTGGATATACAGAAGTATATAGGAAGTCGAATAGAGATCCAGGAGATGTGGATATACAGAAGTATATAGGAAGTCGAATAGAGATCCTGGAGATGTGGATATACAGAAGTATATAGGAAGTCGAATAGAGATCCTGGAGATGTGGATATGCAGAAGTATATAGGAAGTCGAATAGAGATCCAGGAGATGTGGATATACAGAAGTATATAGGAAGTTGATGAAAGATATGAAACGCCTAGTGAAATATTAAAAACATTAAAAGACATAACTCTCTTATAAAACCATACGGTTGAAGGCAAACGAACAAGAGGTAGACAACTATACAATTGGGAAGTTCACATGAAGAGATAGGCTAACATGAATCTGACATAATGTGCAACCAGAGAAAGATATTGTTGGTGATCCATTGCAGCCAACCTTCATTGTGGAGACGGCATATGATTGACTTATTCCGTGTGCATTTCTCTTCATCACATATTCACTAAACCTTGATTGTTTGTTTACTTCTCATTTCTGTAATGAGTCCATGACTTTAATTTTTCTCCTGGAGTCCTTTCTCATTCGTGCTTCTGTCCATCCACGATATTCTTTAGCAGGCGCCTTGACGGGACAGTTAGGACGTGGAACCGACAATGGCATGACAGCGGTCCGACGATGGTTCGCTACAGGAGGGAAGGACTGCCGTACAATGAGGTCATTTCTCCATCCCTATCAAGTGGTGCTTGTGTATAATAAGAGAACCTAAAATGCATACGCCTCCGTAAAGGAATTTTGGTTGAAAACCCATCTTTCGCAACATACAGTGGGGTAACCACAACCCCACATGAATAAAAAGTAAGAAGAAAAAAAAAATAACAAATCAATCGATTCACTGATAATATAACGAACCCAGAAAATGTGGAAAACCCGAGTCATGCTGAGTGTATAGACGTATGACTCATGGTGTTCCTCTGTATGCGTCATCGCCAGGTCACATACCAAAGGGAATCTATTCTATTTTTAACACGCCCCATGATCAAAACTGCATTTATCGGGTAAAATATTCGTGATCGCCGAACGCCTGTAAGCTACCGCGCAAGAAAAAAGATCCTTTTGTAAAATTCAGAAGTAGAATATTAGCTGTTTTGTCAATAATACAAATAAGTGCAGTGTTTCATTGTCTTAGAAATACTAATTTCTACTACGAAATATTTACAAACATATAACTCTAATTGTAAACAGTGGTAATGTAATTCGTTCTTCTGTTCACACTAAATAAACAGTCCAGTGGTAGGAACCTGATGTTGCTATGCGCAGTGTTAAGTGTAGAACATTTGTGTAGGCCTGAGTGCACACAGGAAATAGTGGTCAGTCTCTCCCTGGCATAGAGATCCACGAGTGCAGGCACTGAAGTTTCGCACGACAGAGCTCGTGTTCTTGTTAGAATGACGTCAACAACAGTATCCCACCGCGCTCGTTAAACCCGTACTGGTTCATACATAAATGTCTGTCTGTCTGTATTATGTCTGTCAATCTCTCTGCCTACCTGTCTGCCTTTCCACCTGTTTGTCTGTCAGCCTTTCTGTCTGTCTATAAAAATTGCTAAGAAAATGACCAACTGCCAATCAATGCTGGGGTAGATTGCGACGTCCTGTCAAGAGCATGCAACCACTGCTCAGCCTTGTCCAAGACACTTGAAGTAACGTGTGTGTTGTGGGACGTTCACTCACAACGGGATGTGAAGCTGTTAGATGTAAGTGACTATTATAAACCATGATCAGAATTTGCCTCCCAAAAATGGGAGTGTCAGAAGGCGGTTTTTGAGACATGACAGCGAGTTAAAGAGCTGAAGGGTCGATTAATTGATTGATTGATTAATTGATTGATTGATTGATTGATTAAACTTTATTTTCACAGGGTCACAAATTGGGCACGCAGGCCCGTCTTACATTCTGCCCTTCCAATCACTTATCATTCGTTCATCAATAATGCATGATACATTCACATCCATCCATCATGTGCCATGCCGGTAAGCGTGGGCGGTCATGTTCTGCCATCTCACTCGATCAACAGAGTCGTGGATCAGTTCCGTGTTTCTGTCTCGACCATGCCACAAGGCCAAGCCATCCAGATACTTGTTTCTAGGTCTTCCCCTCGGTCTGTTCCCCTCGATCTTACCAGTTGTCACCAAGTTCTCCAAATCATTTCTTCTCATAACATGCCCAAAAAATTGTGACTGTCTACGTCTAATGTCTCTGATCAGTTTACGATCTTCATTTGTTTCTTGAAGGACTTGTTCATTGGTCTTTCTGGCTGTCCATGGTATTCTTTGCATTTTCCTCAGAAACTACATTTCTACAGCCATCAGATGTTTTTCAGCCTGGCTGCTCATTGTCCAAGCTTCACATCCATATAAAAGTACAGGTTCTATGTAGCATCTCAACACTCTTTTTCTCGTTTCAATTGACATCTTTTTATTGGTCAGTATGTTTTTCATCTTGCTAAAGGCTACTTTTGCCATGGCGATCCTTGTTCTAATCTCTTCAAGGCATCTCCCATCAGATGTTATTACTGTTCCGAGATAATTGTACCTATTCACTTGTTGAAGAATATTCCCATTTACTTGTATATTACACTGTGGTATTTCGTTCTTCCTAGTGACGACCATAATCTGTGTCTTTTTACAATTTAATTCTAACCCTTGTTGTTCACTGTGTGTAACAATCGCATCTACTAAATTTTGCAGGTCCTGTTCATTGTCTGCAATCAAGACTGTATCATCTGCATATCTAATGTTATTGATGCATCGTCCCCCAATGTTGATTCCTTCCATATTTTCAATATTTCTGAAAATATTTTCACTGTACAGGGAAAACAGATCTGGAGACATTACACATCCCTGTCTCACACCTCTCTTAATAGGCTGATATTGGCTTACTTCATTATCAACTCTTATGGCAGCTTGTTGTTTCCAATATATGTTTTTTACAAGTCTAAGGTCTTTCCCATCAATTTGTAGATCTTCAAGCATCCTTATCATGTTGACATGTCTCACTTTATCAAAAGCCTTTGTGTAGTCAATAAAGCAAAGGTGTAGATCTTTGTTTACTTCTATAGAACGTTCGATTACGGTTCTCAGTATATACACAGCATTTACTGTACCCTTGCCTACTACAAACCCACATTGTTCTTCTCCTATTTCAGGTTGTATTTTCCTCCTAACTCTTTGCATGATAATTCTTAGCAAAATCTTCGTGATGTGACTCATTATACTAATTGTTCGATGTTGATCACATTCCAAGGCTCCTGATTTCTTTGGGATTGCAATAAATACAGAATTACATAACTCATGAGGTATATTTCCAGTATCATATATTGTATTAAGCAGACTGGTAACTTTATCTATTCCATATTCTTCTAAAGCATTAATCATTTCTGTTGTGACGCTGTCTGGACCGGACATTCACATAGGGAAAAAAAAAAAAAACATCGTGAAATGAATGTTGTAAACATAAAGAATGCACATTACCATGTTATAGGTTAAACAATGTAGTATTGTTTCGTGTACTGGAATCTTTTTGTCTAAGTGGCTACAGCCTCCGCCTCTCGCTCCGAAGGTTATGGGTTCGATATGAACCACATCATTCGGTTCATGGGTGCAATCTTCTCGGAGGCTCCTGGGAGTCGTCGCTGGAGCTACGGAGTTCGTACTGTGTATAAAGCTTTCGGCAGGCCGCCATATGGAAAGAGACCGAGCCCTATGGGATAAACCCCGGTGCAGTGCAATCGATAATCTTGCCCTTTTACCCCAGTAGACTCATATACTAGAATATTCGGGGCGCAGACGGGAGTTCCACAAGAGTGATTATTCTCGTGAGTACTGGTTTTCTGTCACGCGTTATGTGTTAGATCATCATATTGCGCATGCGTGGGATTTCCAATCGATCTCTCCCGCCACTGTCTGAATCAGCTGTTTGTTGAATTGTGGTGGCAAATTAGCATAGCAAAATATTGATGATAGTGGGGGTGGTGGTGGTGATAGAGCGTGTGGGGAAATGCCAGCGAGCTGGTTGTGAGGGTGATAATATGTGTCAAGGCAATTATATAATAAGTTTGTGTGAATCATGGCATCGATGTGGGCTCTCCGGTGACAGTTTCATATCTGACAAATTGATAAGAGCGCTCGTTCTTAAACATCCGGTGTGCTGATGCCGAGGTAGCGGGTTCAACCCCTACACCGGTCAGTTAGAATATCATGTTGACTTCTCGTCCTTGACTCGAGGACGTAAATTACAAGTACCTCTGAAGCTGGAGTCTATTCGCCTGATAGCGAGCGACACTGGTAATAGGGAAAGCTAATCCACACGCAATAATCAGTCCAGTGCACTAAAAGTAGTAGCTCGTATGTGGACAACGCTTGAGTTCAATGCGTGCGAAGTAAAACAATAATCTGACAAAAGGGCATGAGTTCTGGAGCTGCATTATCTGGGTAGTAACAGCCGATATTTGAACGCGCGCGCGCACACACATACACACACACACACACACACACACATATATATATATATATCAGCTCAGTGTTCCTGTCTCGTCCATGCCATGTGGCCAAGCCATCCAGGTATTTTCCTCTCGGTCTTCCTCTTGGTCTGTTCCCTTCGATCTTGCCAGTTGTCACCAAGTTCTCCAATCCATTTCTTCTCATAACATGTCCAAAAAATGTTGACTGTCTACGTCTAATTTATCTAATCAATTAATAACAATGACAATAAATTTGTCATTTGTCTCCTGTAGTACTTGGTCATTAGTTTTTCTGTCTGTCCATGGTATTCTTAGCATTTTCCTTATATATATATTGTAATATACAAGTAAATGGGAATATTCTTCATCAAGTGAATCGGTACAATTATCTCGAAACAGTCATAACATCTGATGGGAGATGCCTTGAAGAGATTAGAACAAGAATCGCCATGGCGAAAGTAGCCTTTAGCAAGATGAAAAACATTTTGACCAATAAAAAGATGTCAATTGAAACGAGAAAAAGAGTGTTGAGGCGATACATAGAGCCTGTTCTTTTGTATGGATGTTAAACTTGGACAATGTGCAGTCAAGCTGAAAAATATTTGATGGCTGCAGAAATGTGGTTTCTGAGGAAAATGCAAAGAATACCATGGACAGATAGAAAAACCAATGATCAAGTACTACAGGAGACGAATGAACATCGTAAATTGAGTATACAGTCAAAAGATTTTGGACATGTTGTGAGAAGAAATGGATTGGAGAACTTGGTGACAACTGGCAAGATCGAGGAGGACAGACCAAGAGGAAGACCGAGCGGAAAATACCTGGATGGCTTGGCCACATGGCATGGACGAGACAGGAGCACTGAGCTGATCCACGACTCTGGTGATCGAGTGAAATGGCGAGTCATGACCGACCTCGCTTTCCGGCATGGCGCATGATATGTGTGTGTGTGTGTTTGTGTGTGTGTGTGTGTGTGTGTGTGAGAGAGAGAGAGAGAGAGAGAGAGATAGAGAGAGAGAGAGAGAGAGAGAGAGAGAGAGAGAGAGAGAGAGAGAGAGAGACAAATGACTGTTGGCAGCTTACATAATAAATAAATTTTGTTGCGTATCCCTTACGGGACGTTGCAGTCAACACCAGCATATTTCAGCAGCTGTTGATGTACTAGGCAAGTGTTACGTTCAGTAGTTTGCCATTGCAAGAAATATCACTGCCATCAGATATAACGCACCCGGGAAGGCTAACCTGGCAAAAAACGCCCGCTTAAGTAGGATGTGTTGGCCTAAATGCGCATAACCTGACACACCGCAATTACTTCTGGAAAGAAAAAAACAAAGAACACTCCAGATGAACGCAGAAGAAGAAGATATAACGCAAAACAGCCAATCTCCAAGACAACGTGCCCATAGTTGAGATACGAGACTTGGCCATCTGGTCTGACCAAACAGCACTTGTTGGTTTCTGTGCTCTGTGTCAAACTAAACATTGTAAGGTAACCTTCCCCTAGAACATGGTATGATTCCCTTGTGATTGTCCTCATGCTCAACGTGTCTGCCATGTCCTGTGTCCCACTCCGAGCTAGTCGTCCTCAGCCTCTTGTACTAGTAACCAGGCGTTCCATCACCATTCTCTCCCAGGTTCTGTGACGTTTTGTTTGGCCGAAGTATTTCAGTTTCCGAGAGAAAACGCTATTTATTAGTCCGTTGTCTTCGATGTTCAGATCTGTCAGGGTGTGGGAGCGTTTCTTCTTGGTGGATCATGTTCAGGTCTGTCAGCGTGTGGGAGCGTTTCTTCTTGGTGGATCATGTTCAGGTCTGTCAGCGTGTGGAAGTGTTTCTTCTTGGTGGATCATGTTCAGGTCTTTCAGCGTGTGGGAGCATTTCTTCTTGGTGGATCATGTTCAGGTCTGTCAGCGTGTGGGGGCGTTTCTTCTTGGTGGATCATGTTCAGGTCTTTCAGCGTGTGGGAGCATTTCTTCTTGGTGGATCATGTTCAGGTCTTTCAGCGTGTGGGAGCGTTTCTTCTTGGTGGATCATGTTCAGGTCTTTCAGCGTGTGGAAGTGTTTCTTCTCGTTGGTTTATGTTCACATCTATCAGCGTGTGGAGTTGTTTCTTCATGTTGGTTAATGTTCAGATCTATCAGCGTGTGGGGTTGTTTCTTCATGTTGGTTGATGTTCACATCTATCAGCGTGTGGGGTTGTTTCTTCATGTTGGTTTATGTTCACATCTATCAGCGTGTGGGGTTGTTTCTTCATGTTGGTTGATGTTCAGATCTATCAGCGTGTGGGGTTGTTTCTTCATGTTGGTTGATGTTAAGATCTATCAGCGTGTGGGGTTGTTTCTTCATGTTGGTTGATGTTCAGATCTATCAGCGTGTGGGGTTGTTTCTTCATGTTGGTTTATGTTCACATCTATCAGCGTGTGGGGTTGTTTCTTCATGTTGGTTGATGTTCAGATCTATCAGCGTGTGGGAGTGTTACTTCTCGTTGGTTCATGTTCAGATCTGTCAACGTGTGGGAGTGTTTCTTCTTGTTGGTTCATGTTCAGATCTATCAGCGTGTGGGGGTGTTTCTTCTTGTTGGTTCATATTCAGATCTGTCAGCGTGTGGGAGTGTTTATTCTCGTTGGTTCATGTTCAGATCTGTCAGCATGTGAGAGTGATTTTTCTTTTTGGTTCGTGTTCAGATCTGTCATTGTGTGGGAGCGTTTCTCCTTGTTGGTTCATGTTCAGATCTGTCAGCGTGTGGGGGTGTTACTTCTCTTTGGTTCATGTTCAGATCTGTCAGCGTGTGGGAGTGTTGCTTCTCGTTGGTTCATGTTCAGATATGTCAGCTTGTGGGGGTGTTTCTTCTGGTTAGTACATGTTCAGATCTGTCAGCGTGTGAGAGTGTTTCTCCTGGTTGATTCATGTTCAGATCTGTCAGCGTGTGGGAGTGTTTCTTCTTGTTGGTTCATGTTCAGATCTGTCAGCGTGTGGGAGTGTTTCTTCTTGTTGGTTCATGTTCAGATCTGTCAGCGTGTGGGAGTGTTTCTTCTTGTTGGTTCACGTTCAGATCTGTCAGCGTGTGGGAGTGTTTCTTCTCGGGGGTTCATATTCAGATCTGTCGGCGTGTGGCGTTGTTTCTTCTTGTTTGTTCATGTTCAGGCCTGACATCGTGTGGGGGTGTTTCTTCTCGTTGGTTCATGTTAAGATTTGTCAGCTTGTGATTGCCCAGGTTCTTTGCCTGAGTGACTTGCATATTGAAAACATATGAAATATCACTGTCACAACAGCACCAAATTGTAATGCCATATTTGTCAGGTTTTGAGGGAATACATTGCTTGACATAGCATCCTCCTCTAGACGTAACTAACTGTTGTTGCATTGCACGACGGAACATAGCAGTCCTGTAGACATTTTGCTCAATTGTTGAATAACTACTTTATTGGCTCAAATGTATCATTTCTTTCAGTTGGCGTCTCTGTTGGACATGATCAAATCGTAGACACCTGGAAATTGCAGTAAATCTATTTCGTTGCAGTGCCTTTAAAAATATTGCCCTTCACTTCCATGTTCTGTACTCGAAAGTTAACCAATAGCTTCATTTTATGTTTTATACACACCAGAAAAAATCAAAATTCCAAACAAATGCTGCAATTCAATTAACTCCAAAGTTTTCCATTTGTCCTGAAACACACTTGGTTTCATTCTTGGTTTGTATATTTCAGTATGTCATCTATCACACTTTTTGTCATAAATAACTGAAACGTTAAAACTATTGATTCATCTTCACTGTCACTTTCACAACTATTTTCTTCAATGGATAGACGTTCTTTACTTGATGCACTTGAACCACTAGTAAGCGGAATAAATTCATCACTTCTACACTCATTTGTTGAATACTCTTCACTATTGTCAATAATATTTGAAGCAACAGCACTTTTACAGCCATTGAAAACCATTTACATCCATGATTCCAACACAGCGTTCGTGTCAAATGCATGTAGCGAAATGACAAAGGGAAAGTAAAGTACTTTCAGTTTTGGCACGATGATGCAATCATTGACATTATAGCTTAGGGTTAGTGAAACGTAGTTTCACAATTCCCCCAGCATACGAAATTCAGGGCTAGAGGCCAACAGCGGGCAATTTGGAAGCAGATTGCTTTGAGTTTATTTCCATACTAAGAGTCGCTGGCCTTTCAGAAACCGAAAATCAGAAAAACCCGAAACAGAAAATCATCAGCATGATGTGCCATGCCGATAAGTGTGGGTGGTCATGTTTCGCCATCTCACTCGATCTCCAGAGTCGTGGATCAGCTCTGTGTCCTTGTCTAGAACATACCACGTGGCCAAGCCAACCAGGTATTTACTTATCTGCCTTCCCCATGTTCCGTTGCCCTCAATCTTGCCAGTTGTCACCAAGTTCTCCAATTTAATTCTTCTCATAACGTGTTAAAAAATTGTGACTGTCTACGTCTAATTTCTCTAATCAGTTGATGGTTTCCATTTGTTGCTTTGGAGGATAACGGAACACTTAGGAAGGTTTCTGTGTTTATTGAAAGTGAATCTTAACCCCTTCTCTAATGGTATAATGTGTAACAAGACATGTCATCTAACAGCGATGTTAACCTTGTTTCTACGATGATCTCTCGTAGCCGATAAGATCTGTGGACAGCCGTTTTGGTTTTATTTTCGGTAATTGCAGAAAACGTTACATTCTAAGAAAGGCGAACGGACACATCGGGGAAGCCCCGAGTCGAATGCAACTTTTGTTTCAGTGAGGCGACTATCTTGTGTTGGGGGACAGGTGGCAAGGTTAAGTCGGGTCTTCTTGTTACTTTCATTGATTTCGGTTGTCTAAACATGTGTCTTTCCCCCCGTTGTGTAAGAGCCAATCATTACATCAATATGTACACAACACTATATTGTGCAGCGGTTGTATTCACATAACGAGTGCTTCGGCTGAATTAGTGTGATTTCCCGCTCGCTTTGAACTCAAGGGTAGTCCGGACACCTACTACTACAAGTAGTTACTACTATTAGGGAGTGCTCCTGATTGATTTTTGCGTGTGGGTTAGTTTTCCTTATTACCAGTGTCCCTGGTCATCCGTGGAATCCAGTCCGATTTTTGTGGTCACCTGACATTTTGATGAAGTGGTGGATGCTCATGTTCTTATTTCTTGCCCAGGTGTTTAAGCCATTCTTATACATCCTGATATGTCTTCCTCTGCATCTCTAGTGTAAGTATTTTCTCACATCATTTCTCTTTTCCACCTCTGATATTGATATGCCCCATATAGTGGTCTTTCCTAACGATTTAGATTATAGGAAGGCCCCGCTATACGTCGCCTCGGTTTACGTCGTTTCGCTATAACATCGTTGTCGCAATGGGAATAGTTCCAGTAGCTTTACGTTCCTACGTTCCGCTATAACGTTGTCACCTGTGTTGCTACGCTGCGTTAACTTCGCCATTTTACATTTTGTGCAGTGCGTTTTTCCAGGATTTTATCGTGGAATCACTCATAATTATGAGCCCACAGCGCACAGTAAGTGCTGCCAGTGTGTCTGGTTGTAAGAGAACCAGGACAAGTGTTACTCTTGAGGTGGAGTTAGATGTGTTACGTCTTTTTGAAGCTGGCGATCGGGCTGTTGATATCAGTAAAGTCCATGGTTTACCTCCAACTACGGTAAGGACAATTCGTGTAGGTGCTGACAAAGTCAAAGAGGGTGCTAAAAACATAACCTCTTTGAGTGCTTCCAAGATCACTCGTACCAGAAGTACTCTTATGGAGAATATAGAAGCACTTTTGGCCGTCTGGATTGAAGACCAGAACAAACGGAATATGCCTGTGAGCAAGATGGCTATCCAAGAGAAAGCAAAGTCTCTCTATGAATATCTAGCTAAGAAAGCGGGTGAAAGCAGTACTAGTAGTGCTGATGATAGTTTTGGAGCGAGTCGTGGTGTTAATGCATCTACGTCACAATAACTCTACCACTCGCCCTCCAACCTATATTTAGCCAATAAATATCAACAACAATCAAAATAAACATTACATAATACACTGCAGTTCATTTATTTCTATGGGAAATTGTGTTTCGCGTTACGTTGTTTCACCTAAAGTCGCGTATTACAAGAACGTAACCCCGACGTTAACCGGGGCCTTCCTGTAGTGATTTGTGAAAAATTTGCAGCATTCTATTTGTCACTGTTTTTTCTGTGTCCACGACAGAATAATAATAATAATAGTAATAATAATAATAATAATAATAATAATAATAATAATAATAATAATAATAATAAGAAGAAGAAGAAGAAGAAGAAGAAGAAGAAGAAGAAGAAGAAGAAGAAGAAGAAGAAGAAGAAGAAGAAGAAGAAGAAGAAGAAGAAGAAGAAGAAGAAGAAGAAGAAGAAGAAGAAAAAGAAGAAGAAGAAGAAGAAGAAGAAGAAATAAAATCAGTTGCACTGAACGAGGAAAGGTAACAACAAACAAACAAATAAACACAGAGAAACAAGTAGAAATAATGAAAAGTACACAACCAAACAGATGCACTAAAATACCGGATATAATATCGAAACGCCATGATATCAGCGGTGCAGTCAGCACGAGACAATATTGCTCTCTGGGGTATCCAATGTTTTGCTTAGGTGTGAAATACCTTTCCCTACCGCAGATGATTGAGGGGAGGGATTGGGGGGGGGGGGGGGAGGGGGTAATAGAGGCTTCCGTGCTCTCGTGTTACAGATGTTGCCTTTTTTTTATGTGTGGCAGAGAATCGTGGATTATGAACAAACAAATATTGGGAAGTTTGCGGCTTCTGTATTTACATTCACCGAGGAGATACTTTGAAATTAGGAAGAGCTGAGAAGGAATGGAGATGTTGTTCCGGAGACAAATGTCACAACTACCTTGGACAGTCAAGAGTAACAGACGACCACCACCAAGAGGCTAATGAAAGTTTAACATTATATACGCACAGTCATAAGGACAACTATAAGGACAACTATAAGGACAACTATAAGGACAATTATAAGGACAACTATCAGGACAACTATAGGACAACTATCAGGACAACTATAGGAACAACCATAAAGACAATAATAAGAACAACTATAAGGACAACTATAAGGACACTATAGGGACAACTATAAGGACAACCATAAGGACAACTATAAGGACACCTATAAGGACAACTATAAGGGCAACTATAAGGACAGCTATAAGGACAATTATAAGGACAACTATCAGGACAACTATACGGGCAACTATCAGGACAACTATAAGGACAACTATAAGGACAACTATGAGGGCAACTATAAGGACAACTATAAGGACAACTATACGGGCAACTATAAGGACAACTATAAGGACAACTATAAGGACAACTATAAGGGCAACTATAAGGACAACTATAAGGACAGCTATAAGGACAATTATAAGGACAACTATGGTACAACTATCAGGACAACTATCAGGACAACTATAGGACAACTATCAGGACAACTATAAGGACAACTATAAGGGCAACTATAAGGACAACTATAAGGACAACTATACGGGCAACTATACGGGCAACTATAAGGACAACTATAAGGACAACTATAAGGACAACTGTACGGGCAACTATAAGGACAACTATAAGGACAACTATAAGGACAACTATAAGGACAACTATAAGGACAACTATAAAGACAACTATAAGGACAACTATAAGGACACCTATAAGGACAACTATAAGGACAACTATAAGGACAACTATACGGGCAACTATAAGGACAACTATAAGGACAACTATAAGGACAACTATAAGGACAACTATAAGGACAACTATAAGGACAACTATAAGGACAACTATAAGGACAACTATGGTACAACTATAAGGACAACTATAAGGACAACTATAGAACAACTATAAGGACAACTATAAGGACAACTATACGGGCAACTATAAGGACAACTATAAGGACAACTATACGGACAACTATAAGGACAACTATAGGACAACTATAAGGACAACTATAAGGACAACTATAAAGACAACTATAAGGACAACTATAAGGACAACTATAAAGACAACTATAGGGACAACTATAGGGACAACTGTTAGGAAGAGAGAGGTTTGGGTGACCGAAAGTTTAAGGGCGTTGGCTCTGAAGTTGGTTCATCCTCTATATCAGTCAGCTGGATGTAAACATTAGCGTCTCGTTCAGAAAGCAATGCAAACTACAAAGCATACAAATTGCTTATAACATCAACCCGAGGATATTGCAGCATCCCGCAAAGGACATGTAACACTTTTATAAGGACAAGACAAAGATCTTTATGTGGCCATATAACCATGCGAGCCGTATTGGAAAACATCGCGACGACTGGACAGATGATTGGGAGAAGTGGCAGAGAAAGATCGAGAGAAATGATGGTATGTTGGGCTTAAAGGGTGGCATGGGGGAATACCATCAGGATATTGATCCAGAACACCGGGGCCGAGAGACATGAACGCCTACGCCAGCTGGCAGGGCACGCGACGATGCAGTAACCGATAGCTATCATTTGTCTATTGTCTAGTTTAAAATGATTAGGTAAATTAGACGTAGACAGTAAACATTTTTTTTTTTTGGACACGCTATTCGTAGAAATAAATGAGAGAACTTGGTGACATCTGGCAAGACTGAAGGGAAAATAACAAGGGGAAGTCAGAGACGTAAATATCTGGATGGCTTGCTAGACGGCATGGTCGAGACAAGAACAAAGAGCTAATCCATGACTCTGGTGATCGTGTGAGATGGCGAAACATGACCTCCCACGACATGGCACATGATGATGATGAGTTTGTAATCTGATCCCTACTTTTGTTCTTCCTTCACCATGATAGATATAGCTAATGACACTTTGTCTTAGATTTGTCTAGTTGGCCGGGCGTCGAAGTATACTTGTTCTGTATTAAAGGGGGAAAGTTCGAGTCCCACGATGAGAACTGTAGCTTTTAGTTGTTACATTTTCTAGTGAGTCTTCTAATCTCAACTTCTTTTCATTGCTTCTGTGAATGCGTATCAATACAAGTATATATATATTTAATGCCGTGTTATTGACCTCAAGTGTTGCCCAACGACTGAAACTATCAGCTGATTTCGATGTGTTCAAGGAAGTTGGATGGTAAAAAAAAAAAAAAAACTGGAAGCAATACGAACACAGAATTCCTGGAAATTCAGAAATAAAAACCGAACTGTACGTAAGCAGACAGTAACGCTTTTCTCTCCAACATAGGGCGCGTTTGTGTCAGAAAATGTGGGGCATTTTGTTGGTCGTGTTGTGGTTGTTGTTGTTGTACTTTATTGTTGTTGTTTGTTGTTGCTATTGTTTGTTGTTGCTATTGTTTGTTGTTGCTATTGTTTTTTGTTGCTATTGTTTGTTGTTACTTCTTGTTGATTGTTGCTCGGTGTTGCTGTTTTGTATGTGGGTGTTTATAATTGTTGATTGTTGTTCATTGTTAATGTTGCACGATGTTGCTGTTTGTTGTTCGTTGTTGCAGTTAGTTGTTCATTGCTGGTATTGTTTGGTGTTCAACAATGTTGTTGTTATTGTTTCATTGTTGTAGTTGTTTATTGTTCGTTGTTGCTGTTGTTCATTAATTCTGTTGCGTGTTGTTAATTGTTGCTGTGTTTTGTTATTCATTGTGTTTTGTTGTTCATGTTAGCTTGTCTTTGTTTGTTTGTTATTGTTGCTGTTGTTTGCTGTTCGTTGTTGCTTTTTTACTTTGCTATTTATTGTTTTATTGTTGTTGTAGTTCATTGTTGTTGTTGTTGTTTGTTATTCGTTGTTACTGCTGCTTGCTGTTCATTGATGTTCAACATCAATAACATTGTTTGTTATTCATTGTTTCTGTTGGGTTTTTCATTATTGTGTGCTGTTGCTGTTTATTATTTATGTTGTTTATTGTTCATTGTTTATGTTGTTCATTGTACGTGTTGTTTATTGTTCATCGCTTATGGTGTTTATTGTTCATCGCTTATGTTGTTTATTGTTCAATGTTTATGCTCTTTATTGTACATGTTGTTCATTTTAATATTTTTATTTTCCACTGTTTAGGTTGTTCATTGTTCATTGTTTATTGTTCATTGTTTATGTTATTCATTGTTCATTGTTATGTTGTTCATTGTTCATATTGTTTATTGTCCATTGTTCAGTATTTATGTTGCTTATCGTTCATTGTTTATGTTGTACATTGCTTGTTGTTTATGTTGCTTATTGTTCATTGTTTATGTTGTTCATTGTTCATTTTCTGTGTTGTTTATTGTTCAATATTTATGTTGTTTATTGTTCTTTGTTTATGCTGTTCATTGTTTATGTTGTTTATTGTTCATTGTATATGTTGTTCATTGTACGTGTTGTTTATTGTTCATCGCTTTCGTTGTTTATTGTTCAATGTTTATGCTCTTTATTGTACATGTTGTTCATTGTTTATGTTGTTTATTATTTATGTTGTACATTGTTCATTGCTTATGTTGTTTATTGTTCATTATTTATGATGTTTATTGTTCATTATTTATGTTGTACATTGTTCATTGCTTATGTTGTTTATTGTTCATTATTTATGTTGTTTATTGTTCATTATTTATGTTGTACATTGTTCATTGTTTATGTTGTTTATTGTTCATTATTTATATATTTATTGTTCATTATTTATGTTGTACATTGTTAATTGCTTATGTTGTTTATTGTTCATGTTTATGTTGTTTATTGTTCATTATTTATGTTGTTTATTGTTCATTATTTATGTTGTTTATTGTTCATTATTTATGTTTTTTATCGTTCATTGTTTATGTTGTTTATTGTTCATTGCTTATGTTGTTCATTGTTTATGTTGTTCATTGTTTATGTTGTTCATTGTTCATGTTGTAATGTTCATTGTTCATTGTTTATGTTGTACATTGTTTGTTTCTTATGTTTATTGTTCATGTTTATGTTGTTTATTGTTCATTGTTTATGCTGTTTCTTGTTCATTGTTCATTGTTTATATTGTTCCTTGTTAATTGTTGGTAGTGAGTGTTGCTCATTATTGCTGTTGTGTGTTTTTCAGTGTTGCTGTTGTGTGTTGTGTATCGTTGTTGTTGTTTGTTGTGTATCGTTGGTGTTGTTTGTTGTGTATCGTTGGTGTTGTTTATTGTGTATCGTTGCTCGTGTGGGTTGTATATTGTTGCTGTTGTGGGTTGTGCGTCGCTGGTGTTATGTATTGTGTATCGCTGCTGTTGTGTGTTCTGTATCGCTGCTGTTGTGTGTTGCTATCGCTGCTTTTATGTGTTGTGTATCGCTGATGTTGTGGGTTGTGTATCGCTGGTGTTGTGTATCGTTGCTGTTGTGTGTTGTGTATCGTTGCTATTGTGTGTTGTGTATCGTTGCTATTGTTTGTTGCGTATCGTTGATGTTGTTTGTTGTTCATTGTAGTTGGTTTTGTTGTTCACTGTTGCTGTTGCATTTGACTAAATGCTGCTGATATTTTTAATGGTTAGAGTTAGGGTTAGGCGGTGAATTGGAGCGTCGCATTGACAAAATTACCAACTATTGACAAAGTTACAGCAAAGGTAATCCCATGTCAGATTTGGGCAGCATGTATTCGATTGTTGCATACACTAGGTCATGGCATAATGAAGTTGGGCAACCAGCTCCCTTTCCCCACTATTTTCTTTCAATGATAATTTCGCGAACGAAATCAGCTGCATGACATTTGGAAGCAGACCGCCTGTGTTGCTTGTTAAACATATTATGAGCATCGGTCATTCAGAAAGCAATTGCAAACTACTGAATTTAACCTTATCTAGTAAATCACGAGCAGCAGAAAATGCTGGCGTTGATTACGATGCCCTGTAAAGGGCAGGCAACTAACTGCTTGTACCTACACTCGCGGTAAAATTTCTATTGTGGGTAGGTTTGCTGTTGTTTGCAAGTGGTCCTGGGCAGCGCCATGGCAGGTTTACTATAAGCATGAATCAGCGTTGGTGTATTGGTTAGAGCGCTGGCTTACCAGCACAAGGCTCCAGTTCAATGCTGCCTGTGACTGCAGTAATGTTTTCTTACCAATTCGACCATAAGTCCGACCCAGGTCCACACACCTACGGTAGTAACCGCTATGATTCTGTTATCTCTTGTTAATAGACACACGGTTTTCGATCTTAAGCCTTCAAGATAGTTGTATGGTTCCTTTGAATCAAACAATTGTGTTGGTTAAACTACATAATGAAAATAAATTCTAACGCTGGAAGAAATTAAATGATTCGATACTAAACCACATCTCTAGTGATCGCGCGAGATTGCGAAACATAACCGCCCACGCTTATCGACAGGGCACATGATGAATGAATGCCAAACAAAAAATTAGGTTTGGATCAGCCATGGTAGACAGTCAAATGAACAAGTATTATAATGTCAGTTTCCATTCACTGAGCGTTGACATTGCGGAAAATGCCACGAAACAAAACAAATAAGACGATGACCCTAGCATGTCGATATATCGTCCTTCTGTCCACATGGGAGGTCGCATGTGGGGATATATTATCTTTCGGTTTTGAATCAGTTCAGCAATGATAGCTCCACTGTTGTTCGCTATCTTGACGTGGTGGAAGGACTTGCGTTTCCCAATGACCCCAAATTGATGTGGTAGAAGGACTTTCGTACCCCAATGACCCCAAGAACTATGCCATCTTGATGTGGTAGAGAGACTTGTGTGTCCCAAAGACCCAAAGAACTATGCCGACGGTAACTCTGTTTTACTGATATATATGCCATTTGATGATATACTTCCTAAATACTTTAAGCTCTTTACTTGTTTCAGGGGGGTGTTCTTTTAGATGCATCTTTGTTGTTTTTCCTTCTTTGCTTATAGTCCTTACCTCTATTTTACTAATACTAATTTTCATGGTATGCTCATTACACACTTCTTTTAGGCTATTTATGTGGACTTATAATTCTGCTTCTGATTTTGCTATCAGTACTTGATTGTCCGCAAATAGTTATTTAATAGTGTAATTCGCCGTTAGTTCTTCTTCTGTGTTCTGTTCGTCATGCGGTGTTGTTACGGCCTCTGTTTGACTGGTGTCTTTACGTATGCTGTCTTCATATGCTAGTGTGATCTACATGTGGAACAGGTCAAGGGATAGGGACCAGACGAAGAGAGACAAAAAACTCGAAAAGTCCTTATCGAAATCGGATATACGGAACCACAGATTTGACAGAAGTCCAGCGTAACTCGCGATGAAGAAACATTAATGCTTGTTTCGGGCCTCTCATTTCATGTGTGCGAATATGAAAATGAAACGAAAAGTGCTCCGGCTGCCCAGTTCCTGGAATTTGTGATTGGGGGTATCTTATCAAAAGAAAACTAAAATGAGAGAATTTTGAGCATGTCAGCTGATGTCAATACTTGATTAACTAAACAGTGAAAAGGAGACGCCACTTCTGATAGTTCGCTATTGCAATTCTCAAATGGAATTAAGGAATCATCAGTTCTAATAATAGAAATGACGTTACACGCGTGTTTTAAAAGTTCTTGTGAAAGTGATACTACAATATCACACACAGAGATGGGAGCAGTTCGGAGTCGAGTCCCATGCAGGTAAAGACAAAAGTGTGAAATATGCAGGTAAAGACAAAACTGTGAAATAGGCAGGTAAGGTTAAAACTGTGAAAGAGTTTGGCCGCGTCCTTCGGTTCACGAGTTAAATTTTTCGGAGACTCCTGTGGGTCGTCGCTAGAGCTACGGAGTTCGTGCTTTGTGTGACGCTTTCCGCGCTGCGGAAAGAGACCGTGCCATATGGGATAAAACCCGGTGCAATTAAGTCGACCCTGTCGACTTTTAAGCGACTTTTTTTTAAACAACGGAAAGCCGCAGTATTCAGGTTATATTCCCACGAGTGTGCAACCTTTAGAGATAGTTGTTGGTTGGTGACTGTAATAAAACTGTCTGTTTCGTCTTATCCTGGTCACGTGTTGTAACTTTAGGAAACCAGTTAACAGATACTTCCCTAGGAGTCAGTGAATGTAATAATACGGTCTGTTTCG
This sequence comes from Cepaea hortensis, assembly GCA_963921405.1. Taxonomy (NCBI): domain Eukaryota; kingdom Metazoa; phylum Mollusca; class Gastropoda; order Stylommatophora; family Helicidae; genus Cepaea; species Cepaea hortensis. The sequence goes on along the minus strand of OY992887.1, from coordinate 13,112,149 downwards.
TCTTATCTTGGTTCATCATCATATGCCATGCCGATAAGCATGGACTGTCATGTTTCGCCATCTCACTCGATCACCAGAGTCGTGGATCAGCTCAGTATTCTTGCCTCGACCACACCACGTGGCCAAACCATCCAGGTATTTACTTCTCTGCCTTTCCCTTGTTCTCTTCCCCCCGATCTTGCCACTTGTCACCAAGTTCCCCAATCTATTTCTTCTCATAACGTGGCCAAAATATTTTGATTATCTATGCATAATTTCTCTAATCAGTTTACGATTTTCATTTGTTTCTTGTAGGACTTGGTCATTGGTTTTTCTGTCTGTATATTATATTATATTCTTTGCATTTTCCCCAGAAACCACATGTTCACAGCCATCATATTTTTTTAGCTTGCCTGCTCATTGCCCATGCTTCACATCCACATACAAGTAAAGTGTCTAGGTAGCACCACAACACACTGTTTATCGTTGCAAACGACATCTTTTTATTAGTCAGTATTTTTTTTTCATCTTGCAAATGTCTACATTCGCCATGGCGATTCTTGTTTTAATCTCTTCAAGGCGTCTCCTATCAGATGTTACGACTGTTCCGAGATAATTGTACCGATTCACTTGTTTAAGAATATTCCCATTTACTTGTATATTACATTATGGTATTTCCTTCTTCCTAGTGACGATTATAATCTGTGTCTTCTTATCATTTAATTATCACCCTAGTTGTTCAATGTGTGCAACAACCGCATCTACTAAATGTTGCAGATCCTGCTCATTATCTGCAGTCAATAATTTATCATCCGTATATCAAATGCTATTGATTTTACGTCCTACTAAGGTGATTTCGTTCATATCTTTTACATTTCTGAAAATTGTTTCACATGGCATTGACGAGACAGGAACACTGAGCTGATCCACGACACTGGTGATCGAGTGAAATGGCGAGACATGAACGCCCACGCTTTCCGGCATGGCACATGATTGATTGATAGAGAAACACGATCTGGAGACATTATACATCCCTGTCTCATATCTTTCTTAATAGACTGATATTTATCTATAATATACTGATATTGACCTACTTAATTATCAATCTTTATGACAGCTTGTTTCCTATATATGTTTTTTACAAGTCTAAGGTCTTTCCCAACAATTTGAAGATCTGCAAGCATCGTTATCATGTTTACAAGTATTACTTTATAGAAAGCCTTTGTGTAGTCAATAAAGCAAAGATATAGGTCTTTGTTTACTTCTATAGAACGGTCTGTTAATGTTCTCATCATATACACAGCATTTACTGTACTCTTGCCTTTTACAAACCCACATTGTTCTTCTCCTATTTTGAGTTGTATTTTCTTCCTATCTCTTTGCATGATAATTCTTAGAAAAACCTTCGTGGTGTGACTCATTATACTAATTGTTCGATGTAGCTCACATAACAAAGCTTCTGATTTCTTCGGGATTGCAATAAAGATAGAATTACATAATTCAAGAGGTATATCTCCAGTAGCATATATTGTGTTCAGAGGTCTAGTGACTAAGTTCTATTCCATTTTTTTCTTAGACATTGATAATTTCTGTTGTGATGTTTTCTTAACAGGGGACTTGCCAGCTTTCATATGGTTAAGAGCATTCTGAATTTCCATCTTCAAAATTGATGGTCCTTCATTATTATTTCTAATGTCATTCTGTTCTTCTCTTGTATCATCACAAAGGTTTTACACATAATATGACCATACATATAAAATATGATCTTTTCTTATAAGGATTTTTCCATCTTTTGTTTTTAGGCAGCATGTTGATGTGCATATTCTGTTATTAGTAAGCTCCTGAATTCTTTTATGCATTGATTTGGTATTCTTACTGTTGTGTTGTTATCCAATTTATGTGCAATTTTTCTCGAGCCATGCTTCGTTTGCCTCCTCTTCATATTTGTCAGGATTATTTTTGTAGTGTCTTTTTGTTTCCATTAGTTGTAGAATTTCTTCAGTTATTCATTTCTTTCTCCTTGCTGTCTTTAATTTTGGAATAGCTGTTTCTGCAGCCAAACTGGTTGAATCCTTCCACATTTCCCATTGATCATCCACATCTTGAAATGGGATTTCTAGATCAGACAATACATCAAATCTGTTCTTTACTTCTCTGTTAAAATTGCCTTGTATTTTCTTGTCATTTTTTTAATTTACACTGATCATAATTAGTGTTTGGTGATGTATACTTGACTTTCTTTAACGTTATTTTTAATATGCCTGTAATCAATCTATGATCACTGTGACGGTCTGCATTTGGAACTGTTTCTGCGATTGGTAACGCATTTCGAAACTTTTTGCTAATCAGGATGCAACCAGTCTGGTTTCTAATGCTGCTGTCAGGACTCCTCCATGTCCATAATCTTCTAGGATGTTGCTTAAACCAGGTGTTTCCTACAATAATTTCATGCTCTTTTGCCCATTCTACAAGTCTGTATCTTCTTTCGTTTCGTTCTCCCAAACCATGTTTGCCTACAGTTTATCCGTCGCCTTAACTGAATGCTTTAGCGTTAAAGTCACCCATGATGATATTTATTTCTGAATGTTTACATGTTTTTCCAAAGCATTCTCCATGCTATTATAAAATGCCTCTATACTATCTTCACTGCTTTCTCCTGTTGGGGCATATATTTGAGTGACGTTTATGTTAAAAAGTCTGTCAATTAATTTCACCAATAGAACCCTGTCTGACACTGCTTAATATCCTTTAAACAGATTTTGATATTTGCAAATCCAAGACAATTGCTACACCTCTTTGCCTTTCTTCTCCCTCAGAATATTGTGACAAGACCGCCGGGGCTTGGACTGGTTTGCCACGATAGATACTATCCCCTGCCTTTGCTCCAACCACCTCAATAGCACTCTACATCTACCAGGCCCCACACAAGCCGGGACAGCTTAACCTCCCCTCCCTCACCTAGGGTTCCAAACCCCAAGGGGGCTCGGACCAGACACCAGTCATATCACTGCACAAAGTCATAGCTAAGCGAACAAAAATTTAATTCTGAACTACGTCAACCACAACACAGAGAAGGATGGCTGGAAGCCAGACTAGAAGAACTATGTACAAGATCAAAGACGCAGATGAGTATTCATCATGGAGGCGGACGATAGCTCGTGCGGTTGTCCAGTCGTGGTAGCGACTCACCCAGGCTCCTCCAGTGGACTGGAACTCCAAGGTCTGCTGCCTCTCCAAAGTTCCCTCTTCACCCAGAGAACCAAGCAAGGGCTGATCAAGTGCCGTACCACTGCCTGACGGACACTGCACTGATGAACAAGGATCCTTCCTTGCTGTCGTACTATTTCCCTCGTCACACTCTTGATGAAGTCTGGGCCGACCCTAGAACATTAGCGGTCTCCCACTTGCAGAAAAAATACATGTAGCACCGTCTCAAAATACACAAGAGCCAGGTCACTCTTCTATCTCATCAGTGACCCACACACTGATATGTCACCTACACAATACGCGGTTGCTCCACACGAACACACAATGTCACTGGTAAAGTCTATCAGGTGACTAAACACTTCACCTTAGTTCCATGTCCTTGGACAATAGATCTTCACACAGTATCATGTACCTACCCTGATCCATGGGTAATAATCACAACCTAGCATACACTGTCAACAGTTCATCACGTTGGCATGAGGTAGCTCCCTACCTTCACAAACATTGTCAACAGTTCATAACGTTGGCATGAGGTAACTCCCTACCTTAAACATTTCACTCTGGTGTTTCCACCCATGTTGTAATCAATGTCCTAGTTCACTGGACCACATGTTGGCTTCATAAAGGTAACCAATGTAAAAACACTATGTAAGCATCAACTGATACATGGTGTCCCATAACCCAGCCGGGCCAGAAGCATATAACACAGGTCATGGCGACCGGTAACAATGATCACTCTGCACACCTTGAAAGGTCACTACCTTGCAATTACCAAGGTTTACACAGAGACTGAATGTCACCAGTGCTTCACTGGCTTGAATCACCAGACGTTTCAGTGTTGGATCCTCTCAGGATCGGATGACACTCGTCGGACGCTTGACGGAGGTCCTAACCTAGACCTACCGACTTATTCAGCACTCAGCTCCTTCCAACATTGATCTCGCAGAATCAAACAACCACTCCCAGTATGGCCTCAATCAACTTCTGGATAGGCACTGGAATGAGTGGGCCCATAGAGCTCATGGTGCAGCTCTTGAATCTTCTTCTGTATAGTACTAACAGATCCTGTGATTGAAGAATCACAACCTTGACTGTAGATGTCCGCACTGGCCGCGAATATTGACATCACAATTATAACAGCCTCTTGGCTGCGATCTGTCTACGCTGAGGTTTGGTGGGCGACTCCTCACGACAAAGTCAGTGCGCCTTCCCCTCGCCTACACGGGCCGCGTGACTTTCATGATTCATGAAGAAAACCAGAGTCACGATAAGTTCCACCACCCCGTGCTGCATGAAGCACGCGTGAACTTAGAGCTCTCTACCCCGTACGCACTTGGGAGAACATTCTAGATTCTTCTATAAATAACTAGAATAGCTCCGCCCCCGCACTACTTTTCTAGGGAACTCCCCTATTAATTGACATTAAATTCAAGGGAGACCAACGCATGGCACTCCCTTCAAAGGGCTATTATGCAGAGATCTTACGATATTTATCCGTTTCGTCACATAGGCCCCCACTTAAGATGGTCGACCCGGTCGAACTCACTAGACAAAGATCGGTCTGAACTCTGAACCTCTACTCTATCAAGATTGGATTCCCAGGAAAAGACGTTCCATAACATTCACTTTCCCTGCGGAGATCCACCAGAATGGTATGGATGCTGGATCACCCACCACCGCCTCAAACATACGTTATCTCCAGCGATTAGGCCCGAAACGTAACGGCCTGGTGATTGGCTTACAGGATCTGTCTACACTGGACTGTTCCGCATCCACCTGTTGCAGGCCATCGGTTACTTTACTGAAGGTTCGTTCGTCCCTTCCGACAATAGGATATTTCCTATCCCGACTAGGCATCACCTTCGTGGACTGTTCGCGGATGTCGACCGAAATGAATGGTCGCTTACTCCAGGTTCGTCTGGAGTACCCTTGCTCCTGCCTTCTCTCCCGCGAGTAAGGACAGTGAGCCTGTCGGCGTATCGAGTCACCCGACGATCCCGTCGTGCCAGATGTGACTTCGCCTGTCCGACCTCGATTCCCAGTGTGCTTAACACCATGGGCCTCTTCCCGACGGAGCCTGTTCGCCCTATCTACGGTTGAACGCTCAGGAGACCGCAGACCCTCCCCACAGGATGTACTGCGTAGGACTGAGTCTTCCTCGCCCTCGTCTGGACCCAGAACCGAATCTAGCGCGATGGTAGTCGCACTACCTTGTGGAGAAACTACCTCGGACCTCTCCAAATTCTGAAGGAGAGTACAATGGAACTTACGCAATTCCCCGCGGACCTTCACCTCATACGTGGATCGGGACATTATCCGCTCCACAGGAAAAGGGCCCTGCCATCCGAGTTCGAATTCCGCCCCCTCGATTGGGAGAAGCGCGAGAACCCTATCTCCAATCTGCAGAGATAAACCGTTTCGGGTCTTGTGCTTTGGTGCTGCCAGACAACACGTTGGGCACGACCGGATATATCTCCGCACGTCGCCTGTCATTCCAGGCCAGTGGTAGTGGCTGGAAAGACACTGGACTGTTGTCCCCACATCCTTATGTCCGGTTAAGGATAAGGTATGCACTCTATGTATCAAGCGGGATCTGTAGTCAGTAGGGACTACCATCTGACCGTACTGGCTATCCCCTTGCCCGGCTCTACGATAAAGCAACCGGTTTTCTACATAGAACTGACCCGGAGTTGGCGGGACAGAACTTTGGGACACCTCCAGTAAGTAAGGACGCAAAGTCTGGTCCCCACTTTGAGCACTGCTCACTAACCTCGCAAGAGAATGGTCTATTTCCGTACCACACTGCCTTTTTCCATCCTTAGCCCTGGCCTGCCTAGCGCTCACTAGACAATGTTCCCTGGAGTCCCCCAGGAATACATGCGGACGACCGAGGATCAAAGGGTAAATAGGATCAGGCAGCACAGCCGCCTGGATGCTACCCGTAACATACCTGCACCGAATGTCAATCCGAGCAATCGGCAAGTCCATAGCTACGGAGCTCCTCATGGCCAGCTGAAATTCTCTTGTCTCGCCGGTGAGCTGCCCTGGGCTCACAAGGTGGGATGAGATTACAGCTTCAAACTGCAATCCTGTATCGTATAGACATTCCACCTGCTTCCCATTCACCTCTATCGTTTCGATCACAGGTGATTTCTTAGACTTTGGTTTCTCCCGACCCTTAGGTGTGGTCTCGCTAGGTCTACCTCTAGTAGAGGCGAGACACGCAAAGTGCAAGTCCGTTGGCTTCCTCTGACATTCTACAGTATTATGGGAAGGAGACTTACAGTGCTTACACCACCTCTTACTCCACTTCCGTTTTGGGGAGGCGGGAGGGCTTAGCTTATCGGGTTTCTTACCAGAGTCTTTTACCACAGGATCTGCTACATTGGATGATTCTTTGGGACCCTTGGTCTTGGGCTTCTGATCAAGCCCCTTCTGCCTTTTCTGTGAATCAGTCTGACTGGAATCCCCAGTCTCCCCATAGACTTCCACATACCTTTCAGCTAACTTATTTACTATGTCTAGCCTTTCCGCCCCATTTTCCCCTAAGAAATTCCTTAAAGGCTTGGACATCTGCATTTTCATTTGATCCACCACCATCAACTCTCTCAGACTCTCATAATCCTCTTTGAAATTGGCCAAGGCCATCCACTTCAACAGGTATGAGTTCAACCTCACACTATAGGCCGAGAACATCTCACCTGGTTCTCTCTTGGAAGTTCTGAACCTCCGCCTGTAAGCATGGGCTGTCATTTCGAATCTTTTCAAAAGAGCCGATTTCAGGGTTGGATAATCATTTTCCATCCCTGGGGGAAGACGCGCATACACTTCGTACGCGGTGCCACGGAGTCCTTGTGAAAGCTTAAGATTCCAACGCTCAGGCTCTAAACCCATAGCTTTACACATTGCCTCGAACTTCTCTAAGAATTGATCTATCTTCTCTTGGTCCGGTTCAAATGGTGGAAACGGCCATTTCATAGAATGGTAAGCTGGTCTGCTGGCTACTGATGAGCTAGGTACAGCTACTCCACCTACTGCTCCCTCAGACTCACCAACCGATTTAGCCTCTACCTCAAGTTGCTTCATACGGAACTCATGTTCCATTTCCAACTTCCTAGCATCTAATTTCTTAGACTCTAGGTCAGCTGTCAGTTTTTGTGCTTGTTGGTCTGCCACCAACTTTTGCTCTTCAAGTGCTACCTTTCGAGCTTCCAGCTCAATTTCTGACTTTCTTCTCTCCCTCTCTTCTGCTCTGAAGTCTCTCTCTACTTCCAGTACATAGGCTTTAAACTCCTCACCTTCCAATCCCAACTCAGTTGCAGATGCCCGCACCTTAGCTAAATCTAAAGTACGAGTAGCCATGCTTAGTGTAACTTAGTATCAGTATAGATATGCAATACCCAATCACAATGCTAACTGTACTCCAACCAACACTGTAACTATGTATCTATACTAACGTAACTAAATGTCTGTCCACGTCGAAGAGAAAGGTATCAGTAGCCCTACTCGTCAAGTAGACAATAGGAATAGGACAGATGACACTATAACCTATTCCTACGAGATGTCAGAACAAAGAGAAGATCCCGGACGAGCCCCCACTCTATCTTGTGACAAGACCGCCGGGGCTTGGACTGGTTTGCCACGATAGATACTATCCCCTGCCTTTGCTCCAACCACCTCAATAGCACTCTACATCTACCAGGCCCCACACAAGCCGGGACAGCTTAACCTCCCCTCCCTCACCTAGGGTTCCAAACCCCAAGGGGGCTCGGACCAGACACCAGTCATATCACTGCACAAAGTCATAGCTAAGCGAACAAAAATTTAATTCTGAACTACGTCAACCACAACACAGAGAAGGATGGCTGGAAGCCAGACTAGAAGAACTATGTACAAGATCAAAGACGCAGATGAGTATTCATCATGGAGGCGGACGATAGCTCGTGCGGTTGTCCAGTCGTGGTAGCGACTCACCCAGGCTCCTCCAGTGGACTGGAACTCCAAGGTCTGCTGCCTCTCCAAAGTTCCCTCTTCACCCAGAGAACCAAGCAAGGGCTGATCAAGTGCCGTACCACTGCCTGACGGACACTGCACTGATGAACAAGGATCCTTCCTTGCTGTCGTACTATTTCCCTCGTCACACTCTTGATGAAGTCTGGGCCGACCCTAGAACATTAGCGGTCTCCCACTTGCAGAAAAAATACATGTAGCACCGTCTCAAAATACACAAGAGCCAGGTCACTCTTCTATCTCATCAGTGACCCACACACTGATATGTCACCTACACAATACGCGGTTGCTCCACACGAACACACAATGTCACTGGTAAAGTCTATCAGGTGACTAAACACTTCACCTTAGTTCCATGTCCTTGGACAATAGATCTTCACACAGTATCATGTACCTACCCTGATCCATGGGTAATAATCACAACCTAGCATACACTGTCAACAGTTCATCACGTTGGCATGAGGTAGCTCCCTACCTTCACAAACATTGTCAACAGTTCATAACGTTGGCATGAGGTAACTCCCTACCTTAAACATTTCACTCTGGTGTTTCCACCCATGTTGTAATCAATGTCCTAGTTCACTGGACCACATGTTGGCTTCATAAAGGTAACCAATGTAAAAACACTATGTAAGCATCAACTGATACATGGTGTCCCATAACCCAGCCGGGCCAGAAGCATATAACACAGGTCATGGCGACCGGTAACAATGATCACTCTGCACACCTTGAAAGGTCACTACCTTGCAATTACCAAGGTTTACACAGAGACTGAATGTCACCAGTGCTTCACTGGCTTGAATCACCAGACGTTTCAGTGTTGGATCCTCTCAGGATCGGATGACACTCGTCGGACGCTTGACGGAGGTCCTAACCTAGACCTACCGACTTATTCAGCACTCAGCTCCTTCCAACATTGATCTCGCAGAATCAAACAACCACTCCCAGTATGGCCTCAATCAACTTCTGGATAGGCACTGGAATGAGTGGGCCCATAGAGCTCATGGTGCAGCTCTTGAATCTTCTTCTGTATAGTACTAACAGATCCTGTGATTGAAGAATCACAACCTTGACTGTAGATGTCCGCACTGGCCGCGAATATTGACATCACAATTATAACAGCCTCTTGGCTGCGATCTGTCTACGCTGAGGTTTGGTGGGCGACTCCTCACGACAAAGTCAGTGCGCCTTCCCCTCGCCTACACGGGCCGCGTGACTTTCATGATTCATGAAGAAAACCAGAGTCACGATAAGTTCCACCACCCCGTGCTGCATGAAGCACGCGTGAACTTAGAGCTCTCTACCCCGTACGCACTTGGGAGAACATTCTAGATTCTTCTATAAATAACTAGAATAGCTCCGCCCCCGCACTACTTTTCTAGGGAACTCCCCTATTAATTGACATTAAATTCAAGGGAGACCAACGCATGGCACTCCCTTCAAAGGGCTATTATGCAGAGATCTTACGATATTTATCCGTTTCGTCACAAATATATAATCTTAAAATCATCCCCTGTCTTAATCCTTGTCCCTTTCCTTCTCGTCCCATACATTTCTTATATATTAACATTCTTTATTCCCATTTCTTGTTTGATGTTATCCGTTGTTGTCTTCGTGTTGTAAATTTAGGAATCCCCAAGGCAGATACTGCCATAGGAGTTAGTGATTGTAATAAAACGGCCTGTTTCATCTTCAAACGGTCGTTCAGAAAGCAATGGTAAACTACTGAACGTAAACTTACCAAGACATCAACAACAGCAGTAAAATTCTGGTGCTGACGGCGATGTCCTGTGAAAAGGATATGAAAAAAGAAATACTGATAAAGGTTTACCAGTTCTCATCCTCGCCAACTTTCATACCTGGACAATTCTCATAAAATTATCCGCTAATCTCGTTGTGAGGTGACATAGGTTTACCAGTTATCATCCCTTAAAGACCCTGGTATCGACTTGTAGAAATGAATGACTATCACTATAAGTTTCTGCAAGCCTTTTTAACGTTCTTTGCATGACGTTGTATTCAACCCCAGCTCCTGTTGCGTGTTTTTCTTTCTTTCGTTTGCATTCGTTCGCTTTGAACTCAAGCGTAGTGCATACCCGTGCTACTACTTCTAGTGCTCATGACCTGATGTTTGCCAGTGGATTAGCTTAGACTATTACCAGTGTCTCTCACCACCAGGCGAACCCACTCCGACTTCTGGGGTACTTGTAATTTGCGTCTCCAAGTCAAGGACGAGAAGTCAACATGTTAGTTCAAATGACTGGTGTAGTGTTTGAACCTACTATCTCAGCATCAGCACACCGGATGTTTAAGAGCGAGTGCTCTTATCCTTTCGGCCATGTTAACCTCCATTGGCTGTGTGTGATTTACTTGGCAATTTTACGTTCAGTAGTTTGCCATTGCTTTCTGCGCCAGAAGACACACTGAAGTCCAAATGACCGCATTGGTACAGACTCAATACACCGCTGAAAGCAGACACAGTTTAAAAGCGAACGGGTTAAATTTCTCGGCCACGCCGACCTCTAGGTTTTATGTTAATGTTGTTAATTGTCCCGAAGCAGTCTTCCTCTATACAGACACACATGTACACCCCCACATATTATATATATATATATATATATATATATATATATATATATATATATATATATATATATATATATATATATATATATATTCTGTTATATACTTGACTTTCTTTAACTTTACCCTCAATGTACCTGTAAGTAATCTGGTCACTATAACAATCAGCACTGGGAACTGTTTTTGCAACTGTTAACGCATTTCGAAACCTTCTGCTAATCAGAATCTGGTTTCTAATCCTAATTCACAAAATCCTATTTCAAAATGCTCCAAATTACCTTTGGCCATTGTTTAAAGACAAAGCGAACGACTAAATATACTTCATGTCCCTAAACCTAGGATAGACTTATATAAAACAATCTCAGCATTCTCTGCCGCTCAGTTGTGGAACAATCTTCCACAAGAAATCAAGGACACCACCAATAATTATACATACGTTCGCAACCTGTTTGAACACTACCTCAGTACAGACTACATTCCCCCACAAACAAACAAAAAACAACAAAAAAGACAATAATAATGGTAAATTATCTCAAACGACAACTAGCCAAAAAACATTCCTATATGTATAGAACGTTACACCTTCCTTAGGTATTTATAATGCCCATGTTAATTAAACATTGCCTCAATGAGTCATGTATTATTGATTATTTTTCATGTGTTTTAATGCTTATTGTTCTGTTGTTGTCAAAGATTTGCTTCATAAGTGATATTGAATGAAAGAATGTATGAGAGGAAATAGAGAAGATTAGCAGAATATCAGACGGGCCTGCGTGCCCAATTCTTAACCCTTTGAAAATAAAGATTGTTCGTTCGTTCGTTCATTCGTTCGTTCGTTCTTTCGTTCGTTCGTTCCTGATATCAGGACTCCTCTATGTCTGTAATCTTCTAGGGTGTTGTTTAAACCAGGTGTTTCCCACAATCATTTCATGCTCTTTTGCCCATTCGACTAGTCTGTCTCCTCTTTCGTCTCTCTCCCCCAAACCATGATTTCACACTTTGTATCCATCACCTTGATTTCCCACTTTTGCATTGAAGTCACCTATTATGATGTTTCAGCAAACCCAAAATTACCCAAGAACAGCTATAAAATGTACAGCACCAAAATGTGTGTAAACCAGTGCCATCAATAAATAGAATGCACTCATTCCAGCTAAAGATCGGTTTAACCAGACGGGAGCAGCACGTCCAGCGAGCAAGGACACTGGTCAGCCAATACCCAACTAACAGTCGTTACACACTACATTATCATCAACAGAGTCGACCCAGAACACCAACCCGTGGTGTGGCATGAACATCTGCGCCAGTCGGCCGGGGCACATGATGATGATCCTATGCCAGTTTTCCTATCTCATACTCTTTCATTGCTAAGGTGTCTGCAATCTTCTCTGTCCAATTTCGTGTTAGTCGACCCCTGCTCCTTCTCCAAGAAAGCACACCTTCCACCACTGTTCTGCCCAAGCCGCTGTGGCGTTGTTCAAGGTTAGCCAGCTTTCCCGACACGAAGCTGTCTATCAGCCACGTCTCAACGATGTTCAGCTCTTGTAGAATCTGCTACTCGCACCCGTTTTCATTCATCCATCCTTGCACTGATTCATACTCCAAGACTGTCCGCAACACGACATATCTTGGCAAGCCTTCTGGCCTAGAGAAGCAACAGTGGAATATCACTCTAAGGACTACTATGGAGCCACACAACCCAAAACCAGTAGCCAATGTGCTAGCAGACCACCATGGATTTTCAAGTGAGAGGCAACTAACAACATGGATTTCCGGGTGAGGGATATAACATCAAACCCCTGGCAATGAATAAACAGGGGGTTTGTAGGTCACGTTACACAACAAGCCTGGCACAGAATTTGTCGGTGAATGGCCTCCCTTTAGTACACCCGTACCGAACAAAGTCCACATCTATATATACACCCAAATATATTATATAACGCTCTCACACACATATACATATATAAATACATATATATATTATGTAGTGTGTGCGTGTTTGTGTGCGCGAGTGTATGTGTGTGATTGTTACTAAGCAGCATGCAACAGATAAAAAAAAAAAAAATACGGGTTAACTTGATCCCCGCCTGACAATAAAGCATGCAAACAGGGGGTGTTTCCGACCTACTTTTTTCCTTTTAAGGTAATGACGTCAGTGATCTCCCTCAACTGTATAAAAGCTGTTGCCAGTTTTCCACAGCTCAGAAAACTGAAATGGTGAACAGAAAATAGTCATTTATTTGTCACGTTTTTCATAACAGTTGTTACATTCGGATTGCTGTTTTGATTACATGCAACATTCTAGCAACCCTAAACAGGGTGGACTTGCCGATAACTGGTCTTCTAATCTGGTAAGTTTCAAGTTTAATTATTTTAAATGATGTTTTGTTGTATATTCATTAAGTATAAACATTGCGTTTTTGACCGCTGAAGTTTAGTAGGATGTGTAGTAAGTAAAGTTTAAACTGTTGCAGTTTTGTAAATTATAAGTATATATCCTGCTGTATATCTACCCTGAAATGATTTTCGATGTATTCTTAGTAGTAATGGTTTAGAATGTTCTCGAAATTAGGAAAGGGCCTTTGCAAACGGCAGCTATCCCTTTGCAAAATATATGATGTAAAATTCCACTATCACTCGGAATTGAAACAGATTAATACACTATAAACACACACCAGCATTTAGACAATAGATATGTACTGTAAAGTAACAAATTGTAAAGGATGAAACCCATGGTTTTATTATAAAACAGTCAAGTGTTTATCTTGACAATTGTTGTTGAAGGAACGCCATTTTGCTTGCGGTTTGTTTACATGGCGATCATGTAGTGACCCAGATTTATATTTTGAGGAAACCCTAAACAGTTTTAACAAGTTTTTAACATGGTAAGATTTGTTTTGCGGCTGTAATTAAAGAATTATTTATATTTCGTGACTATTTCGTTAGGTTTTCATTAAAATGACTAAGCAGAAGAAGAAAATCGGTCTCCTGGCATTCTGCCATTCATGTTGTTTACAAATTTTCCACGGCAACCTTCTAGATTGTTCTATATTTAGAACCAGGCACAATCAATGACCTCCAGCTGGGGGAATGTATTCCCGGTTCAAACCAGGCCTTTCTTAACGACATTAAACGTTTCATATAATGATTTCACTTAGAAGAGAATTAATAACTGCATATCCGTCCGTGTAAACATAATATTGACGCGACTCGTGGCACGTTTCTGGGCGAGCAAATTATTGATTGACCTGGTGGGAGGTTCTGGTATATCCTGGAAAGCTGACCTACTTTGGGAGAGCAGAAAACAACATGTGTCTCCCCTAGAACGTTCATGATGTCGGCATTGCAAGAAAACATAAACAATGTAGCAACATCCCAGAGTAGGTGTATTGTGGCGTTATGACGTTTGGCGATTGTATGCTGGAATCCAGACTACTATTATAACTACTACAACTACTACTACTACTACTACTACTACTACTACTACTACTACTACTACTACTACTACTACTACCACTACAATACTACTACTACTACTACTACTACTACTACTACTACTACTACTACTACTACTACGACTGCTGCTGCTGTTGCTGCTGCTGCTGTTGCTGCTGTTGCTTCTACTACTACTACTTCATCATCATCATCATCATCATCATCATCATCATCATCATCATCATCATCATCATCATCATCTCCTCCTCCTCCTCCTCCTCCTTCTTCTTCTTCTTCTTCTTCTTCTTCTTCTTCTTCTTCTTCTTCTTCTTCTTCTTCTTCTTCTTCTTCTGAACTCCCAGTGGAGCATAGGCTGTGACGATCTGATACCAGCCTCTGTTATATTTTGTGTGCATCTTGTAGTTGGGAGCTGCAGTATCGTTGTAACTATAAGTGGGGCCTACATTATCGTTCCAGGGCCGGTATTTAATATGAACTTCCCTTGACTTTATGAATGTCACATTCACTCACTAGCACCTGGGCGTCTTGGCAGACGATAGTTTATTACACTGTGCTTTATATAATGTTTGCATATCCTTTACAGGACATCGCTGTCAACATCAGCATCTTTCAGCTGATTGTTGATTTCTTGGCAAGATTACGCTCAGTAGTTTGCCATTGCTTTCTGAGCGACCGGCTCACATACCCCGTAAGTTGCCGACGCTGTTAAAACCGCTACCGATTCTCGTCGTCGTCACGTTACTCACGAGAGTATACGGGATTACGAAGAAAGTCGCTAACCCCTTGGCCAGGGAGACCAGCACACTGTGCTTTTAAAAAGGCTTAATTACAACCCATGGTGGTAACAGCGATGCAGCTATATCTCTTCATAGCACACAGCTTGGGATGAATTGTAGAAACCATGTGTTGCCCATGCAGCATGATCCCTCTCTCTACCTGTCTAGTTTACTCCAGGGGAAAGGTAACACCAATACATCTAGAACAAGTAAAGTTGCAGAAGCTGCCGGTTCCATCCCAGACCAGTTGCTGACCAAGGCTTGGGGCCTGGTGTGTTCTGCAATAACATTTAATCATAGGCTGCATTTCCTCGCACCAGGACAGGGTTTCTACCCCCGCACTTGCTCTCCTCCGTCCGAAGCCGCTGGCAGAATGTGAGGTTACGGATTTGATGAGATCCGCCCCAACAATCGTCGCTAACATAATTCAGGTAGTACCGTCCACTGTCGTATGGTTGCTCATTCATTCTGACTAAGACCTGACATGTGTGAATGTTACAGTGAATCAGATGAACGAGTATTATTTGTGCTGACCCGACAGCGGTGAAGACACATCAACAAGATAGAACGGTATTTCAGTGTCCTACTTTTGTGAGGTCCCGGTACCCCATGTTATACACCCAGCATTGGTCTTGCTTAAACAGGCACCCTACACTGTAAGGTAGAAGAGAAAAGCCTGTGAACGGTCAATAACAAGTTAGTTGCATGTCCAGGTACAGGACATCGCAATCAGCCTTATCATTTTTTGGCTGTGTATGATCGTGGCTTAATGCATTTGCGCTTAAACTTCAGGTGTACTGATGGCGGGTAATGGGGATTAACACTTACACCGGTCAGTTGGACTTCACCGTTGATACCCCGTTCTGAAAGTAGTGGCAAATTACGAAACGTAAAATTGCCTAGAAGATCAACTTGGAGTTGGGGTTGGCCGCAACGTCCTACAAAGGCCATGCAACATTATGAACAAACATTATCAACGTCAATTGACCTGCTTCCAAATCTCCTGCGACAGGCTTCGAACCTAAATCAATCAATCAATCAATCAATCAATCAATCAGTTGCCGTCTCCACAATGAAGGTTGGCTGCAATGGATCTCCAACACTGTCTGTCTCTCGCCCTGACTGTACATTCTGTCAGGCTGATGTTCGCCCATCTCTTGATATTATCTTCCCACTTGTATCGTTGTCTGCCTCTTGCTCGCTTGCCCTCAACCTTGCCTTCCAGTATGGTTGTTATAAGAGTATCATGTCTTTTAACGTGGCCGAAATATTTCACATGCCTCCTCTTTATTTCTTTCATCAACTCTCTCTTCATTCCCAGTTTTTTTCTAGAACCTCTGCATTTGATTGTTTTTGTTTCCATGAAATACGACATAATCGTCTGTATAGTCCTGGCCTCTATGCGACTTTCTAGTTGCTTGTTCAATGTCCAGACTTCCGAGGCATACAGTAGCATTGAATATACGTAGCATTTGACAATTCTCATTTTTAATGCGCTGCTGATCTCTCTACATATTAATACTGGTTTCATGCTGTTAAAACATTTTTGGCCATTCCTATTCTCTTTTTGATTTCTATTTCACTTCTGCCATCATCTGTTATTATATGTCCGAGATAGGAGAAACTTGCTTCGAACCTGGTGTGTCGTAATTGTGAAACGGCCCTCACATACACCCAGGCCACAGATCCCAGCAAATAGGCAATAAGCCAATGGAAACTGGTTTCAGAGTCACGTGTTGTTAGACTAACGCGGGGAATTACTGGAGTGTGAGATGCTGTGTTCAGTCTGTTGATGCATTAGTGTTATGTCTGGGGCATTGAGAGGTAGGCGTGGCGTTGTGCTGTGTGGTCTGTGCCACGTCTCTTGTTGTTGAGCTATCGGTGGCATGATGCGGGGTGTAAAAGAGCTGTCAGTATCACGTTGTGTTGTGTCACGTCTCTTGTAATAGAGCTATCGGTATCACAATGTGGTGTGTGTCACGTCTCTTGTAATAGAGCTATCAGTATCACGTTGCAGTGCGTCACGTTTAAAACAGTTGAATCACATGTGTCACGGTGTGGTGTGTCGAGATGATTACCCAGTGTCATGTTTCCCCATCTCTTCTTCGTCGCCTTCTTCTCCAACAATGAAGCATAGACACTCAACCATCTACCTTCCTTTGATTTCTCATCTGTTTCCTCCCGTGGCTTTCCTATGTAGTCACTTCTGTTCTCCGGGTTTTTTTTTTTTTCTGGTTTCCCCCATTTCTTGTACCATGTGGATTCCAGATGAAGTACTTTCTAGCTATGCTACTGGCAGGTTTTCTCAGCCTGTACCCTGTTCAGCGCCCTCGTCGTTTCTTCGCCCCTGGATTCATTGTAATGTGGGATTCGGGTTAGGCTGGCAATACGTTTACGGCGGGTTGTAGATGTTTTGTTGTCAACACACACCATCCCTGTACCCAGGGTGAAACACGGTGCAGTTCAGGGATTGTAGAATATGAAACCATATAAGGACAGAGTAAGGAATGAGTAATTTAAGTGTTTCGAAAGAGGACAAGACACACAGCCCACTTGTCCCAGATTCCAGAAGCATACAGTCAAAATGTTGGTCACATTATGTGAGGAGACAATTGGAACGTTTTGACAACTGGCAGGATTCATATAACAGGAGACAGTGTGTTCGAAACGCAGCTACGAGCTGTTTGACAGCATGGCGACATCACACACATACACACGCACGCACGCACGCACGCACACACACACACACACACACACACACACACACACACACACACACGTGTACGTGTGCAAAGACATTGAAGTTCAGTTTTCAGCAGAGCTGAAGAGAAGGCGTGAGGGTACTCGGGGGACTTGGTCAGCGGTTGACCTGCAACTACAGCCCCGGCAGTGCTGCTGGACACCTTGCACCTGGGCCGTAATGTGCTTCTGTCCACATACAATTCACGCAACTACTCACTAAAGAATAATCATTGCATGCACATATCTTATATTATTATGGACGTCAAGGGAGGACCATCACATTAATATCTCAAAAATACTTTAGTATGCATTGAAAAGAGCAACATTTATAATATCATCTTCAAAGAAGCGTGCAGTCGTCTTCCAACTGAAGACGCTCACGTGATGTCGGATTCAATTGAGGTCGGATTTACGTAAGATCTGAATGCGGACGAAGAAGAAGAGGGTAAGCAGCAACGCATGTCACCTAGTCCTTGGGGAGCCGTGGTGGTCCAGAAGCTGGCATCCTTGGCTGCCGACCCGATGCCCATGATCTCGAATCCTCGTCGAGGCAGGAATTATTCTTAAATTGCCAGGAGCTCCCAGGTCGACCTAGTCTGACATAAATGGGAGTCTCCGTGGCGAAGTGTCAAGCCGTCTGCCTCGAGCTCCGAAGGTTGTGGATTTGATTCCGGGCTGCATCCTTCGGTTCACGAGTGCATTTTTTCAGTGACTCCTGGGGGTCGTCGTTGGAGCTACGGAGTCCGTGCTTTGTGCGACGCTTTCCGCGCTGCGGGAAGAGACGGAGCCATATGGGATAAAAACCCGGTGCAATGAAGTCGACCCTGTCGACTTTAAAGCGACTTTAAGTCTAACATAAATACCAGGAACTACTGTGGGACGTAAAGTCGGATCAGCGTGATATATTGATCACATCCCCGATCGAATGCTGATTGGCACATCTACGTCTCAAGACATGGCAAGGGATCCTTAATTCTTCTCACTGATGTACACCAGGATAGGCGACGATGCGCCCTTATCCTCTTCCCTTACTCATTCCCATTTGTGGAGCCGCTAAGAAGCACGTATCTTAAAATAACATCCGTGTGGGGTGAAGCCACGCCCACAACGGCATCAATTTGGGATGTTGTGTTTCGGTGGCTGACAACATCACCAATCAGCAACACCAACAGAAACGTGTCTAGGTTAGACAAGGTCATTTCAGGATCAAATCCGTCACAGGAAATGAAAGAGGTGACATAAAGCCAATCAGTGTCAACGCCAGGCACGTGATTTACGTCTGCTCATTGTGTTTACACTGGGCGACTTTTGGCGCCACATCCGTTACGTGCGCCCAACTCTTCCTTGTTTCAGTACTTAACAGGTAAATGATAAATAAATGTTTGCATATCCTTTACAGGACATCGCTGTCAACATCAGCATCTTTCAGCTGATTGTTTATTTCATGGCAGGATTATGCTCAGTAGTTTGCCTTTGCTTTCTGAGCGGCCGGCTCACGTACCCCGTCAGTTACCGACGCGATTCGAACCACTGCTGATTCTCACCGTCGTCACGTTACTTACGAGAGTATACGAGATTACGGAGAAAAGTCGCTAACCTCTAGGCCAGGAAGCCTGCAGGCAAATGATGCTTGATGTAAATCTGTCTGTCTGTCTATCTGTCTGTCTGTATGTCTGTCTGTTTGATATTACATAAATCAATGCGTAATATGCTTATTTTCTTTCTTTATTTTTTGTTGTTGATTTGTCCAGACTAAGATAGTTGAACCGACATACTTAAGCAATTATGGACACGAGTTTAATGGCACATTTCGTCGTCATTACGTCGGTGCTATCCCGTACGGCTTGGTCATCTTTTCACAGAGCGGTGAGCCGAAAGCCTCTCACAGAACAAGTGCTGAAGCAGAACGAATGCTGTAGCTTCAGCAACTATTGTGTTTATTATCAGTCTGTGGTACATTGATGGCAGTTAGTAAGAAAATACTGTTAATACACTGCAATCCACCTAAGGCGATCTTGGATGTAGCGAATTTCTGTTATGAAGAACAATTTGTTTATCCGCGTCAATTTTTCTTCTTTGTCTACTGCCTCTTATATGAGGAATTTCTGATACGAAGAACTATTTCTTGGGGCCCAGGTTGGTTCACCTGATCTAGTCTGCACTGTGGTAAGTTAGTATCCATGGTTGACATTGAGGTCACAGATTTAGTATGAAAACACTATGCTATAACATACCACGTAAACATCTGCGTATATTTCTTTGTGATCCGCCATTGCTCTACTTGTTCCCGAAAGCCCACTGCCAGTACACTTACTTCCGGTCATTTCTCAACTTCCGGATGCCGTGTTAGCGAACGTATCTGGGAGGTGCTCGTCTTCTAGGATCAGTTTCCTTCATTCAGCAGTTTGTAAACAACAACAATGAACGTCTGACACGGATCTGCTTAGCAATAGGAGGACCTTGTGATTGCCCCACAGCTTCTCTTGCGGATGTGTTCCTCACGCTAGATTTGAGTGCTCAAGCTTCATCAGAGACAGACAGACAGACAGACAGACAGACAGACAGACAGACAGACAGACAGAGAGCAAATGTGTAGATTGCCTTGTGGGGGACAATTTGGCAAGTGCATTGGTCAGTTTGATGGCTTCTTCTTCTTCCTCCTCCTCCTTCTCTCCTCCTACTTTTCCTCCTCCTCTCCTACTCCCAATAATGCTTCTTCTTCTTCTTCTTCTTCTTCTTCTTCTTCTTCTTCTTCTTCTTCTTCTTCTTCTTCTTCTTCGTTTTCTGCTTCCTTCTTTAACTTCTTCCTCCCCCCTTCCTTCCTTCCTCCCTTCCTTCCTCCCTCCCTTCCTCCCTCCCTTCCTCCTTCCCTTCCTCCCCCTCCCTTTCTTCCTTCCTCCCTCCCTTCCTTTCTTCTTCCCTTCCTCCCTCCTTCCCCCTCCCTTCCTTCCTCCCTTTCTTCCTTCTTTCCTTCCTTCCTCCCTCTCTCCCTTCCTTCCTTCCTCCCCTTTCCTTCCTTCCTCCCTCCCTCCCTTCTTTCCTCCCTCCCTCCCTTCTTTCCTCCCTCCCTCCCTTCCTTCCTGCCTGCCTTCCTTCCTTCCTTCCTTCCTGTAGAGATAGGTCTCTAATATACAGTGTCCAGTGCGTGAATTCATTCCTCATTTTCAGCCATACTTCATCAAGATTTGTCTGCTCCCCGCTGTGTTTAATTAATAGAATTGTCAATTTGCTGACAGGAAACATTAAAAATAACTCTTAGTACATTATTTATAACATAGAGCTTAACCATAAATGCGAACAGGACACAGATTATTAAAATATTTATAACATGGAGCCAAACATGAGGAGTTTGATAATCAAACTAGAACATAAAGAACACTTCTACCAGGTATCAAGGTGCGATACATAAAATATTGTCAGCGCATAAAAAGGTATGACATGTCAGGTAAAATAGATTTTTAAAATTTGAAAGCATATTGTGTACATGGTGCCAGCACCATATTTGTTAATCACTTGATGGGTGATGGGGGTCAGTAGCGCACCGGCAGTCTTCACGTTCCAGAGTATTTACTGGTACCCACTTTAGTGTGGATGGACCCGGGAGCCCAGGTCACTGATGATTAATTTGCTTGGATGGAGATCAAACACGTGATCTCTAGACCAGTAGGCGAACTTGCTAGCCACTACACCAGACCGCTCACTGGCAGATATCATCACTAGGAGAATTGCTCTAAATGAAAAGGTGGATGCCAGATCACGAAGCGGGAGGCAATGCTTTATGTGACAGCTCTAAATGAAAATGTGGAAGACAGACCACTAAGAGGTAGGCAATGATTTATGTGACAACTCTAAATGAAAAGGTGGCAGCCAGATCACGAAGCGGTAGGCAATGATTTATGTGACAGCTCTAAATGAAAAGGTGGCAGCCAGATCACGAAGCGGTAGGCAATGATTTATGTGACAGCTCTAAATGAAAAGGTGGCAGCCAGATCACGAAAGGGGGGGGGGGGCAATGATTTATGTGACAGCTCTAAATGAAAAGGTGGCAGCCAGATCACCAAGAGGGAGGCAATGATTTATGTGACAGCTCTAAATGAAAAGGTGGAAGCCAGACCACCAAGAGGGAGGCAATGATTTATGTGACAGGATTTGTACAGAGGATGATAAGTTGTACCTTCTCAAAGATAAGGTAGACTGTACAGAGGATGAAAGACTGTACTTTCGTGGCAAGAAGCAGATCATGCTGGAGACCCAGTGCAGCCGATGTTGGGTATGAAGAAGGGAAGTGGTCTGAGATACATACAACATATCTACCCCACTGAAGGGAGAACGTATGCGGAACATGTAAACAGCAACGTCTAAAATAGCAACGTTCAGTTCATAACAACTATACGATAAAATAGCGCAATGTAAACCAGTTTTAAAATAACAAAGCAGAATTCTTGGTCACTTATTCCGTTGTAAAACAGCAAGTAAATATTGTAATTAATATATGGGTATGAATCATGGAGATATGTAAACAAGCTAGAAATCCCGGGAGGCCTCAGAGATGTTGATTTATAGAATACTGCTGAACAATCCGTAGCCCGTCAATGTTAATAATCTACATGTTTTGTACAGCAAAATGTTTTGAAAGAGGTCGAGACACAAGAACAGTTTGTTCTTGAGATGTGTTAGGTTCATCGTGTTAGGTTAACTGTCAAACTGTCATTTACTGCCAATATAGTACCTTGCGGTGTATGGCAGAGGGGTCTTTGAGTCTGAGGAATTAAGGTCGCCTGGCTAGTACAGTCACCGCGAACTGTGCAGGTTAGGGTTTTCTTTTTGCCCCCGACAGAAAAAAAATCCCACACCTTACCGAGGGATCGAACCCGGGTCTCTCGAATGGGAGTCAGGCGTTCTATCCACTCGGCCAGCCGCTCCAATTAATATAATTGTAGCCAGCCATTGTGGGAAATCCATTCCAAAAACGACAAGAACAGCTTATCACAAATAGCAGAAAGATGCAGTCAACATTTCATGGCCATTTTATGCAGGGCTGTGCGATAGATTTTCTCATTATGATGCAAGTCTTCGAAATGCGTCCCTTAATGCAAGTCTTCGAAATGCCGCCCCTCCTTCGCTGCGTTTGCCGCCCCATCACGGTGGCACCTGAAGCGACCGCAGCTCTGTATCATAGCACGGAACGGAGGAGAGGGGAAACAAATCTGAAACATGTTTTGACATCTGGAAAGATTTGTGGTAAGAGAGACAAAGGAAGACAGCGAGAGAAGAATCATGATAGTCTTTTAACATCGCACGCCAAGGTGTCAGAATACTGGAGCAAATAACAGGATGTGGAGAAACATGATTGCCTGTGCCAGTCGACAAAGCTCAAGATAATGGCACGGATGATGAAAAAATTGTGAAATTTTGAAACAACAAACCAGCGAATATTCGCGAACAAATAATAGTAACAAATAATATAATTAACGAAACTTTTGGATTGTCTAGTTAAAGTGCAGTACTACTACACAAATATCATTCTTTGCAATAGTTTACGGAAAATAGCCTAGCAATTTATAAGCTGCTTAAAAAGAAACGATAAAACAAACTACTTCCTAGATATATAATCGTGCATTATTGTTCAAGAAAAAAAAAATAGCTGTATAACTCCAGGGACCTGATACGATTGACACGAACTTGTATTTTCAGCAACTTAATGAATTTATAAAAGTCAGACAGAAGTATGTCTGGTGAGTTTTTAATGGCGGTAATTTGGAGCAAAATTTGGCGGATCAATCTTCATTTGCTCTGAATTACCTCAATAATCAACTGGAAATTTCTGGAATTCTCGAGTAAAACTTGTGGCAGACTCTGAGTAATGTTTCCAAATTTGTATACGCTAATTTTATACTGCAACCAAAAATGTGCTCAAGGGTTTCCAAATTCAGTATAAATATAAATAAATATAAAAATTAGGAATTGGTTGTTTTTGGTGTCATTAGCTCAGGAACAAAATATCATATAACTAGAAGGTTCTAGAAATGCTGTTTGAGACATTGTTGCCGTTTTTGTCCGTGACATTGGTCAGGTTCAAGGTTGTCATTATATTCTAGATCTATATAACAGACCGATTCGTAGCTCTTGTAAGCTTCTTACATTCTGCAGCCTGTTCTTCAATTTGCAGTCTTGTAACAATTTCACAACATTGCCTTGTCTTATATTATAAATATATTGCATATATATATATAGATAGATAGATTTACTGTACAGTTAATAATTGCATCGTGTTCCCAACGCCGTAATTTTAAAAGATCGCATAGTTATAATTGCATTTTCGTTGTAAAATTTAATTTTCTTTTGCTGTATGTAATATTAATATACAATTGAAAACTGGAATCAAAATCATTTGAGGTAGTAATTTGTGTGTTTTACAAAACTAATGTTTTAACTTCACAATGAAGATACCAGCGGTTAAAATATGCAATGTTTATGACTTAATGATGTGTATCCTTCAAATGCCATATTTAGTTTATATGCCTTAAATGTTATATTTAGTTCATATCCGTTAAATGTCATATTTAGTTTATATCCTTTAAATGTCATATTTAGTTTATATCCTTTAAATGTCATGTTTAGTTTATATCCCTCAAATGTCATTTTTAGTTTATATCCTTCAAATGTCATATTTAGTTTATATCCTTCAAATGTCATATTTAGTTTATATCTTTCAAATGTTATATTTAGTTTACATCCTTCAAATGTCATATTTAGACGCCTCACTTTAGCAGTGAACTGTATGAGCATATTGTATGAAGTTTACTCTCGTGTTTTCGCACCTGTACCATGTACACGTGAGTGGGTTTGTTCTTGACTGAAGTTTAGCATCAGAGAAGAGCTCCTGGGTTCTGCTGGCTGTGTGATCTGACGTCTTGGGCCTGGGGATGTACGAGGCAGGGGAACTGGTAGAGGATTGGGAGTCTTTCAGGCGGGCAGTGATGAGGGCGAAGGTTTGGATAGGGCCTGCTGCATAAACAATGAACAACATTTGATGTGGTCTTTGACATCTCAGACTGACAATGAACAACATTTGATGTGATATTTGATATCTCAGATGACAGTGAACAATATATGATGTAATTTGATGACATCTCAAGTGGCCCAAGACTGACAATGAATGACATTTGATTTAATTTAGTGACATTCTTGGCAGTTTTAAATTGAGTGTGGAAACATCTAGAACCTCTGCAGACTATGGAGTAACTTAGAGCTACGGCCTCTGCTTCTGGGTGGTATAAAGTCAAATCCGAATCCAATTAAAATCGTGAAGAGTAGACCGACATGGCCGATGCTATGGTAAAAGTGAACATTTATAAAAACCCACCTTTGAGAAAATACATATAGACCGGGGTCTACTATGGAGATATATGAGCGCCTACGCCACTCGGCAGGACACGTAATAATGATGGTGTGGCGGTTCTGATTTTCACATATTTGGTGTTCGCCGGTGCTATGGTTTTAGTGCTCGGAGAGGAGAATCTGCTGGTATGATCTGTGGGAGGATACTGAAGCACTTATGGAGCTGTCTGTCTGCATGGAAGATGAATTATGAACCTTAGAATAGTGACAGAAAGAGGGACACGGGCGTTCGGCAGTTGTATGCCAGGTAAGAGCAGGCAGTTAATACATACTCATGGTTAAATCCAGTGCAGGCTGAACATCCTTTCTTTGTCCTGGCCACTAGCATCGGGTCCAGTAATGCTTTACACGTGTAACACTCGTATCTCCTTCTTTGAGTACAGTCGGCCACCGCATTATGCTGAACACGGAGATGGACAGTCTGAAATTTAACACCCTCCGCACGCCATCTTCCTCTTCATTAGTTACATCCCCTGCCTGTTTTCTGATCGTCCCGATTGGTGAAATCGTCGACTTGTTTTCTCAGCACGATTACTGACTTCTTATACCTGTTTTCTCGGCTCTACAATTACTTGAGATCTCATACCTGTTCTCTCGGCTCTACAATTACTGAGATCTCATACATGTTTTCTCGGCTCTACAATTACTGAGATCTCATAACTGTTTTCTCGGCTCTACAATTACTGAGATCTCATACCTGTTTTCTCGGCTCTGCAATTACTGAGATCTCATACGTGTTTTCTCTCGGCTCCCGATTACTGACATCTGCCTGTTTTCTTGGCTCTACGATTACTGAGATCTCATACCTGTTTTCTCAGCTCCACGATTACTGGAACCTCCTACCTACTACAGTATATAGTTCACAGTGTGATGGAAGCCTCGTTGGGTGGTCTATGGTCTATGGAAGCAAACTGGAGCACTTAAGGCGATTTTTTGCGTGCAGTGAATGTAGTCATTTGTACAACCCACACTATTAGGGCTTAGACCAATCGGCGTTACAATTGTTTATTTACCCTATGCATCACTTCGTTTATTGCAGACAATGAGCATTGGTGACAACAACAATAAAACCATGGGAAAACGTCCAGGGAAACGACCCGGAAGAAAACCGTCAAAGATCGACGAACGCGCCAAACTCGAACGCAGCCGCCAAAGCGCGCGAGAGTGCCGCGCCAGGAAGAAGCTTCGATACCAGTACTTGGAGGAGTTGGTATCGAATAGAGAGAAAGCTGTCTTCGCACTGAGGGACGAGCTAGAGCTGGTATGTATACTGTTTGTTTTAAATACCATATTGATCTGTTTAGTGATAATATTGACTTATTTAGTTATAATATTGATTTATTTAGTGATAATATTGACTTTTCTAGTGGTAATATTGACTTACTTAGCTAATTCAAAACCTTACCTCTGGCATTAGATAAGCAATGTTCGTATATGTAACATACTTCTTGTAACTCAGTACGAGTAATTAACACAATCGTTTATAAAGATAAGACTAGGGTAAAAAGTCGAGCATAGGCCATTGAAATGCAGAAATCATACAGTATCATGAACCTATGTCACAACAACAGCACACAAGTTAAAGTAACATGTGTTACAAGCCGCATATTTTCTCTGGTAACATATGTTACAAGCTGCACTTTTCTTCTGGTAACATACAAATGTGAGTCATGGACAGTTTCACTAACAATGAAGAGGAAAAATTGAGACTTTTGAGCAGAAATGAAACTGAAAAATTCTTGCAGTGTCTTGGATCAAGAAGAAGGAAATAATGACATTCTAAAAGATCTGAATATCGAAGAAACCTGACTCATAAGCAGTGTTATGTCTTGGACACTGAAACACCTTGGCTATATCAAACCACACAGTGGCTTGGAGAGTATCTTGTCTGGGACACTGAAACACTTTGGCTATATCAAACCTCACAGTAACTTGGAGAGTACAGTGATGAAAGGTGTGGTTGCTGGTAGAAGAGACTGCGGTTAATCAGCACGAGGATGGGATGAGGACATGGCAGACGTATTGGGCGTGAGGGTGCATGAGGTTGGGGAGCTGGCAATGGATCGTGACACTTTCCGCGGGTCGTGATGAGAGCGACGTTATGCAACGCACTTGCTACATAATGATGAGATTATTAAAAAAATAATGCGAGGTAGATGTTATTTAATAATATCGATATTATCAACGATTAAACAAATAATATTATTATTAGTGTTATTTAATAATATTCATATTATAAGCATTTATTCACTTGAAAGTAATTACAAGGTCATGTGAATTAATCAGAAGCTGACATGTATAGAACTCAATTCGATACAAATGTAAAATATCTAAACCAACGTACAATTTTCGAAACAAAATACAATTTAAAAACCAACATACAAATAAATTGTGTATTATAAAGGTTTATATAGGAAATATTAAATTTCTTGAGTTATATGCACGACCCAGTACAGTGCACAGTTTATTCAACGATGTAAAATGTAGTGTATTGTATAGAAAAGTTTAGATTACTAATATACCCATAACATTCGTAAAATTCAAATTTTTTGAAAAATTGTAAAACCTGTGTTCCGTAGATTTGAACGTAACGTATGTTCAATATCAGAATAAACAGTGCTCGGATACATTCGTCGGTTCGATAAGTAGTCCCTCCTACGCGGTGTCCTTCCGCCAGATCGGAAATGCTGCATCTCCTTTGCAGGACGTTGCCATCAACACTTGTGTCTGTGGTTACGGTAGTTGTACCACTAGACAGCTTGCAAATTTAATCCCTGAAAATATAGAAATCACAGAAGCTTTAATCCCAGAAAATATAGAAATCACGTTAACATTATTGCGGAAAAATTTATAGAAATATTAAATATTAATCCCAGGAAATAAACAGCTTCAAATTTTCAAAACATTAAAATTTAAAAAAAAAAAAAGAAGAAGAAAGAAACAAGAACAGTCTGAACAAATCGGCGAAATCACGTCAGACGGTCCAACTTTCCCGCCACGACCAATGTTTGTCCAAAACATGATAGATAATATACATCAATATACAATAAAGAATAGCAAGTATAGTCAGTAAAGATAATATACATCAATATACAATATAGAATAGCAGGTATATACAGTGAAGATAATATACATCAATATATTATATAGAACAGAAGTTATATTCAATAAAGCTAATGTACAATAATATGCAATAAAGAACAGCAAGTATATTCAGTGAAGATACACGATAAATCTAGAAATTGTACAGGACGATTTGGTTGGTTGGATGGTTGGCTGGTTGGTGAACGCTCGGAAAGACATAGTTCTAACTTTTAGGTCTAAGACACTAATGGTCAGGTCGTCTGAGCCTTGACAAGGGCTTACATCCATCCGAGTGAGGTTGGGGGTATGGACCTCCCCTCTGACCCATCGCCAGAGTGCGGGAACTGTGTTACAAAGCATTCCTCCCCTTCTTCAAGTTTAGAACCAGTGGGGTATGCCAGATGGATGCTGTAACTTGACATCCGCGGGAAGGTACATTAGGATATAAGCAGATCAGTATTCAGCATAACACGTAGGGCCGGCTGGGACCAGCTCTAAGTCGGCCATGTTGCTTCCATGGGTGTAGGTTCTTCATTGTCCACAGACTACACAACCTAGTGCCCAGAAATCTTACAACAAATGTGTTGTTGTTTCTCTACAAGATCTCAAGATACCTTGTTCTATCATATTCTGCCGCCGTCAACATCTTTCTTGTCGGTATGTTATTATTCTTCTTCTCGTATTCTGCCTTTCTTATCCGAATCTATAAAAGGCCCACAACCAGCTGGCGATAAACCCTTGTTACATTTTCTTATGATTGTTGGATTATGCAGCGAAAGTTTTCGTTGGGATAAAATAGCCAGTCTCTCGCCAACCTGTCTTGGTGGCACCCTATGACATGCATCGTAGCTTAAAGTGAGGCTTTTCTTTGCTTTGCTTATGGGCTCCGGATACACACTGAAAATATCCGAAAATATACAAAACAAACAATAAATCCAGCTGTTATATGTGAAAACATGTTTTCAATGAAATAGGGAATTAAATAAATGGCGGTGAAATACATAGCTCGAGATTGTCCCGCGATGAATAAAAGTAGTCCCAGAGCAATGAAAACGATACGTTCAAAATACCGTGGGACAGACAGTAATTGTATAGTGTCTGCAGACATGGATGCGTTCGGCGATGTCTAATGTTTGATAGTTGTCGTGTCGTGGTTAGAGCTAACTGCTACATGTGGAATTAGGTCGTGTTATCATGTGGTTCCGGGGGCTTCCAGAAATAGGTCATCCAGACTTGGAAATTGCCTTATTTATGTTCGCTGTCAAGTGTGAGCAGTAGTGTTTTCTGTGAAATGGATGTTTTATGAGAGAGAGAGAGAGAGAGAGAGAGAGAGAGAGAGAGAGAGAGAGAGAATGAGAGAGAGAGAGAGAGAGAGAGAGAGAGAGAGAGAGAGAGAGAGAGAGAGAGAGAGAGAGAGAGTTCCTTACACATTTATAGTTAAAATGCGTATATACAAAATGTACATCAATGTAACCTAATCTTTTCCACACAACTGGACATGTGTCACATAATGACTCACATGCAATCAAACAGTAAGATCATTGGTCACTTCACATCATTAACTTAACTGAACAAGACTGGAAATGATTTGCTTCCGTAAGGAGTCATTGATTTCCTTGATGTAAAGTGAGCCACATTCAATACCATGGGGCAGCAACCTCAACGAAAAAGTCTTCATTATCTAAGATGATGATGTTTCCTCATCCCAATTACCGTTAAGCGTGTACGCACTGAGTAAGTGCACTGACCCCTAACCCATCATGAGCATTGAGGTGCTTTCCTACAGATTTCCGTCACGGAAAACAACTGTTGGGATGGTGTTTGGCCCTAAGAGATTCCCGCCATGATATATATTGTTGTTTAAGTAGCTTGATTATGTTTGACGTAGGGCCCACATGCTTTTGTTTTCATTATAGTATAAACAATGGTGCATTCAACTTGAGAATGGCGGACCTGTGCCGGAAGCTCTACTTAAAATGATTGCAAGCGAAGACGCTGCCACAAAGAGAAGACAAATGGCGCAGGTTACAAGGTCTTTACTCCAGCAACGACAGCACCAGAACTTCCAGTTTTCATCTTCATCGTCGTCCTCCACGTCGCCGGAACTATCATCTGCGTCATCACAACATCAACAGCATCGTCAGATTAACGTGGTGCAGCCACAGACAATTGCGAATGACGTATTATACAAGTCACAAATTCACCACGCTATGCCTGATCATTTGTCGTCACAACATCAGCAACAAGTGCAGCTGCAACAGCTGCTCCAGCATAAACATACTGCAGGCACAGCATTGCTGCAAAGACATTTCCCTTTTGATCACTCCAAAGAGCATCACCCTGATGAGGTAACACCGCACCTTAGAACTCTTCCCCCAACAACGGAGACAACACCATGCCTTACCACTCTACCCTCAGCTTCTCTGTCACAAGAACAAATACACCCGGTTGTTTTCCAGCAAGCTATGTGCCAGCAGCATCAGCAGCAGCAGCAACATCCATTTGTGCAGTTGAATCAGCATCAACAACCGAACACAACGTTACCTTCTCACGGTGCTTACTCTCCATATTTCCCCGAAAGTACTACCAAATCAACTCTGACGTCCAAATCACACGAGTTATATTTGCCCCGTGTACACAGTGAACCACAAATGAAGCATGGGAACTCCTTTGACACGTCCAGACTATCTTTAGATACACGGGCAGGTAGTAATCAACTATCAAGTAATAGTGAAATCCAACGCAAAAGATCTAACAGCAACCCAGTGACAATGGCTTCCTTCGCCCACCCTAACATGAACCTCACCAGCCCTAACATGAACCTCACCAGCCCTAACATGAACCTCACCAGCCCAGACGACCTACCCAGCCCTCTACAAGATTTCATTACATCTCACAGTTCTTCGTACCAGGCCACCAGTCAACACAGTTTAGGGTTTGGCCTGTTTAGTGGGTCAGTGGTTAGCAACAGACCAAATTCTTCGTCCTTCAACATCCCCACGACCATCACCGTAGAAGACAGCAGTTCTTCAGATGATAGCATCAATGAGCAATATTTGTTTCGATCATCCATGACTTCCCAAAAACGAAAAGTAGCAGCTCCTTTCCTTCCAGAAAGCGCCAAACGGAGTTTGGCGGCTGCCAGCAGTCTGTCCGCGACCCCTACGATTACGAACTTTGACCCAAATTCTGGTCTTCTTAACCTGGAAAATCTCCATCGGTTTGGTATGACAACGGTATCAAGTACGCCATCGCCCTCGTCTTATGGACAGGCTTCTTCAAGTGCTCCATCGCCCACATACAGCCCCAGGTACAGTGGTTTGTCAAATTCAACACCATTGTCTTATGCCTCGACATCACCTGCGCCATTATCGTCTCTTTCGTCCATCCTGGAATTATCTGTACCCTCACCTGGAATATTATCTTCCACACACAGCTCAGCTTTGGACATCTCCCCTTCTGTAGTTTCTGCACAAACCAACCAATCAACAGACTCGTCACATTATCCCGCGCCAGCCATGAGCACGTTCCTTCATGATTGGTACTCTTTCCTCGCTGACCTTGACGACGGAACTACATCATCCTTGACCCCTCAACAAGATGTCTCATCTAGAGCTTCAACGACCTTCAACCCAAACCAGCAACCACAATCCTTTGTACCTAACCAGTCATTTATGAATGTTCCGGATATTATCAATGAAATGTTGAACTCCCAAGATCAACTTTTGTGAATTCTCTTGCATGCATTCATAAAACTGGAACAATCTAGATCAACAGTTCACGGAGTATTAGCGCTTTTGAGGTGATGTGGTGCATGGACATACGTTTACACATTCACTTCTGTAATGTGACTACTACTTACATATTCACTTCAGTAATGTGATTGCTATCTTCTGCATTCACTTCTCCACCGAGACTGCAATGCTGGACATTTGTCAAGTGTGTAGGAGAAATGGACACTCTGACTTCAAGCTGTACTCGAATCCATTCTGTGATTAACATTATTACATATACCTAATGTCTGTTATATATTTTTAATATAACATTTCTGTTATTTGTACATTTTTATAAAATCCAAATGATTTGAATAACTCATTATTAATAGTCAAATTATATTATTGCATATTGCTGATAATATAAATTATATGTTGTTGATCGACAAATTCTGTGAATTACCACCTATTAAGTAGACAACATTCTTTCATTGTTGAAGTACTTTTGAAGTATTGTAATTACATCACTTTATAGCACAAATTACACAAACGCATTCAGCACATACAATCTGTTACTTGTTGCTCAATTCGTTCTCAGTTTCGTAAATTCTTTAATACGTTTTGAGTCCAGTACTTGATATTCACCCAGACAATGGAAACAAGCCAGTTATTACACAGAACTGAATCCCCGCATATCCACATAACTTAATAAAAAAATAATTCAGTTTTGGGGTGGACAATTTAACTCTACCCAGATCTAGAAATCATAACCTACCACGTAAGTTAGTTATGTGTCAATAAATCTAGTGACTCAGTTTCTGGTATCAGTTTCTGTTATATGTGATAGCTTGTGTTATATATGGTAGCTTGTGTTATACGTGGTGGCTTGTGTTATATGTGACAGTTTGTGTTATATGTGATAGCTTATATGTGATATGTGATAGCTTATATGTGATATGTGTTATATGTGATAGCTTATATGTGGTAGCTTATATGTGGTAGCTTGTGTTATATGTGGTGGCATGTGTTATATGTTATAGCTAGTGTTAATATGTGACAGCTTGTGTTATATGTGATGGCTTGTGTTATATGTGACAGTTTGTGTTATATGTGACAGTTTGTGTTATATGTGATATGTGTTATATGTGGTAGCGTGTGTTATATGTGATAGCTTGTGTTATATGTTGTAGCTTGTTGGTGAAATGAAGAGCAACAGCTACTGTATACACACATCTACTTGTTTTCTTGAGTACACAACACAGTCGTTGTGTGTTATCGAGAAAGTTCGACAATTCTATCGCATTGTTAAACTCAACTTTTTGGGGAATAAATTACACATTTACAAGAAGCACAATTCAGAAGCACCATTATTGAGTTCAATTCAATGTGAGCTGGTTTTTCTATATTAAAAACACAATTTACAATCAGAATTATGCCTTTGTATGTCCGTGTAGCTTGCCATAAAGTGGCCTTAGTATGTAAGAGTGCCTTGGGTTGGTGTGATGTTAAAGGGCTGTTGTCATACATAGTGAATTAATGTTGATGTCAAACATGTCATTGATGCCTGGACTTCAGGCGGTCTGATTGACAGTTATGTTAAAGAGAGACAGTGAGACCGTGCCAGTTCATGTTGAGGACGAAAATAAATAAAGCAATAGATAAATACAATTTCAGTTATTCAGAGGGCACAATAGTGGTTATACGGTGAATAATATAGTAGTGAAGTCTTAAACAAATGTTTGTACCATTCATCTGGCATAATTACTCAGAATGACATTTACATTGACCAATTAAATAGCGTGTCTCTTTTCTTCGAGAAGTTGAGCTGGCTTTCCCTGGCCGCCCGCAGATATGCGACTCCTTTAATTATGAACTGCTGTAGCGAGACGCGGGTGCGGAAGCAGCGACAGTGGTCAGGTCATCGAGGGAAAGACGTTGGCTTTCTCTCCACCAGGCGTATACAAATTCAGACAGGGTTTAATTTAACTGTATGTGAACAGTCCAGAATACGCAAGTAATTGAAGTTACTAAGCTTTTTGTGATAAATAATGTTTTAGGATTTCCAGGGCTCAGCTTTCAAATGATGTTCATTGTGAAACTGTAACTTGCATTACATGTACAGTTTTGAAAGTGTACAAATTCATTTGTGTGATACAATGTACAGTATTATGTTTCTATGGGCACTCTTTTTTGTGCATTTTTATTGTGTACATTATATGTATTGCTAGCACATGTTTTATTGTTATCCTTATCTGTTGTAAATGCTGCATGGTAGAAATATTCTTCGTACACAGGGAGTGGTTAAAGGTTGGGAGAAATGATCGTGCTATATCTGTGTGTGTGTGTGTGTGCGCGCGCGCGCGCGTGTGTGCATATAATATCTGTTGTGTGTTTGCGCATCTGTTGTGTGTTTATGTTATTAGTATGTACATTGTCATTTTCGTAAGTGTATCATCACGTTCATTGCTATATGAAGAGATGTCAGAAACACTTGTTTTATGTCACAAGTAATCTTCTGCCTCCTACAAAATATCTTGCCAAGACAACATGTCACTGGCTTTACATTGCTATGTCGACGGTTCTCAAGCATTTGCAAAGACACTGGCTTTATATTGCTATGTCGACGGTTCTCAGTCATTTCTTACCAAGATAAAATATCACTGGCTTTACTTTGCTATGTCGACGGTTCTCAAATATTTCTTACTTTGTTTCGACGATGGTTCTCAAGTTTATGCCCATTAGCATCCTGCCCCGGAAACCACACGAAAACGCGAGTCAAGTAGCGTTAGTTTTGCTGCTCCAAGTTAGAATAGTTTCATGGTGTTCAGTCCGACTGTACCTGCAGTAAATCAGTGGAAGTTAGAATAGTTTCATAGGTGTTCAGTCCGACTGTACCTGCAGTAAATCAGTGGTCCTCAGGTTAGTAGCTAGGGAGACATAATTCTTCTTCGTACACCTTCAGACGCCAACGTAAGCATATCACAAGAGAACGACAATCAACTCGAGCTTATTGTAATCTCCACGCAGTTTTGTTTTCGAATGGAGAATGACGTAGGCCAAAATAGCTGTCTTTGTTCTGTTCATGTTGGGCAATCCTGCAACAAATGTGTAGCTGTCGTTTTACCAGTTCCACAGCTACATTAATATCTTTAGTTTATTAAATACGTGGTATTTAAGGGGATACATAGAACCTGTTCTTTTGTATGGATGTGAAACTTGGACAATGTGCAGTCAAGCTGAAAAACATCTGATGGCTGCAGAAATGTGGTTTCTGAGGAAAATGCAAAGAATACCATGGACAGATAGAAGAACTAATGACCAAGTACTACAGGAGACAAATGAAAATCGTAGACTGATTAGAGAAATTAGACGAAGACAGTCAACATTTTTGGACATGTTATGAGAAGAAATGGATTGGAGAACTTATTGACAACTGGCAAGATCGAGGGGAACATACCAAGAGAAAGACCGAGAGGAAAATACCTGGATGGCTTGGCCACATGGCATGGATGAAACAGGAACACTGAGCTGATCCACGACTCTGGTGATCGAGTGAAATGGCGAGTCATGACCGCCCACGCTTTCCGGCAGGCCACATGATTGATTGATTGATTTCAGTCAAATGTGACCTATTGCGGAGACTGAATATTGTTTCTTGTTCTATTCGGTTGAGTTTGTAACATGCATCATCTTTCATGTGACATGGAGGCTCCGATTCCTTCTTAGTTCTATAGTTCCTTCTTATACATCTTTTGACCTCATCTTAATCTGTATA
Organism: Cepaea hortensis; assembly: GCA_963921405.1. NCBI lineage: Eukaryota > Metazoa > Mollusca > Gastropoda > Stylommatophora > Helicidae > Cepaea > Cepaea hortensis. The sequence goes on along the minus strand of OY992887.1, from coordinate 13,076,423 downwards.
AGGCTGATGAAGTTTTAAACCTTCCTTTGCCAGTCTGTCAGCCTTTTCATGTCCAGGTATGTTGCAGTGTCAAGGGATCCATTGTATTTTAACACTTGTAGATTTCGGACATATTGTAGACGAAGTTTCCGTGCTGTCACTGTCTTGTAACTGTCCAGATTTCAAATAGTCCAGTTGCTGTCAGAACTGGGTGTGCCTTCTCGTTCAGTATGTATGGATGCGCATTCTACGACAGTGAGGAATGTGGTGCAAAAGCTGGAGGAAGCTGAGAACATTGCGAAGAGTGTCCTGAACAGACACGAAAACAACCACAGAGCTATTGAGAGCTGCAGGCGTGACTGGAGTACTCTTCAAGACTATAAGGAAATAATGTTTGGAGCTAACAACAGAAGGCATATAATATGGAAATTAGCTTTTAGCGGGAACACATAAACAGGAAACACAAGGGAAGACAGTGAAACATGTGTGGGGAGAGTTCAAACCTTGGGCTATTACATTAAATTTTATGATCCTCCGATGTCGGAGAGTGTCTGTATGACGAGGAACCACCAGTCTGCACACCAATAAGCCAGACATGGGACAACGGATACTCACGCAAACCTCAGGTCCTGTATGACATCACACTGATGTTGGACAACAGGATGTCTTCATCCGACATACAGGACTTCACGCTGGAGTTCACAGTCAGCGAACTCAAGCAAGCAAATTTTATAAAAATATCAAATTTGAGTTGAGTCACAAACCAACATCACAGCAGCCGGGACATTGTAATACATACGGGCTCCGTCCTTATCTTCCACAAGCAGCGAAAAGTCCCAAAACTAATGGTACCAGTTGCATCTTATTGTGACTCCCTCTGTTATTTCCTCGGAGACATGAGTGTCGGCCAGATCCCCTGGTCACTCCCTGCCGCACCATTCTCTCCAGGCATTGATTGAGTATCTGTTCTTCTACAACATACGCGTCATCCCAAAGAGCCTTGGTAAATGTCCAGATATCAAATGTGGGAGAGAGGTGTGGACGTCGTGATGCCAGTTTCTGCTTCAGACCAGGCAGACGAATTCAAAGAAGACCGTCAGTATGCGAATGTCCGGGTTTATACTACAGTAGAATGCTGTTAGTAATAGGGCATTTTTTTTTAATGGGGGAATTTCCATTGAAACCAAGTAGTTAGTATCAGGGCATTTTGTTTAAATTTCATTGAAACATGTACAAAGTAGTTAGTATTAGGACGTCCGGGTTTCAACCAGGCTTTAGTACAGTTAGTATGGGCAAATTAAGTCAGTCGTTTGAGTAGGTATCGTGACAATTAGGACATCCGGGTTTTCATTTTAGTACGTTCGTGACGTACCAACGTCCGGCTGTCTAGTTCATTATTGTTATCACTATAACAAAGTCTTTGTTCTGATTACAGAACAGTAGTTAGTTACTCTGGAGTCGTAGGACTTTGCATTAGAAATGTGCCATTACACTAAATTATTGGCGAGTTTCGATTGCAATAGTGTCAATACTCTAAATATGGACGAGTTCCAGTTATAATAGTGTCAATACTCTAAACATTGAAATATTTCGATGAAAATAATGTCAGCACTATAATTATGGATGCGTTCCTATAAAATAATGTCAGTACTCTAAACTTCAAAAGTTTTCAATAAAATAATGCCAGTACTCTAAAATTTAAGAGGTTCCAATTAAAAAAAAATGTCAGTACTCTAAAATTGAAGAGTTTCCAATAAAATAATGTCAGAACTCTAAAATTGAAGAGTTTCCAATAAAATAATGTCAGTACTCTAAAATTGAAGAGTTTCCAATAAAATAATGACAGTACTCTAAACGGTCGTAATCCTAAAACTAACTGCCACTTTCATTAAAGACGTTCATATTAGTATTAGTCTGAGTGAGAACGAGGAAGAAGAGGGAAAAGGAGAACAAAAAATGTAACTTAAGACTTGAAATATATTTGATATTTGGCAAAAATAGTATAAGAACCGGTTTCACCTTTGATACATAGACAAGAGTTAACCGCTTTGTATCATGCGTAAACCCGGGTTTATCTCTTCAAATAAAGCGGGTAGCAGAAGTGACGTATTCCGGGGTTGAGAATATTTACATTTGGTGTATTTGGCTGTTCAGTAGCAAGTTGACGTCTTTGTAACACTAGTCCTTCCTTGTGTGTTGTCGTGTGAATATTTACAATTGGTGTATTTGGCTGTTCACTATCAAGTTGACGTCTTTGTAACACTAGTCCTTCCTTGTGTGTTGTCGTGTGCATTCTTCAACTGTTTGTTGATCCATTCACAGTCAGGGCATTGAGGTTCTTGACACATTACTCAAGTATTATTATTTACATTGTTACTTGCATTGTTCAAACTTTATGTTTATTTTCGTGCTTACATCATCATCAACATCATCATCATCATCATCATCATCATCATCATCATCATCATCATCATCATCATGTGCCATACGATAAGCGTGGGCGGTTATGTTTCACCATCTCATACAATCAGGAGAGTCGTTGGTCAGCTCTGTGTACTTTTCTCGACCATACGACATTGCCAAGATATCCAGGTATTCTCTGTCTTCTCCTTGTTCTTCCCCCCTCAAGCTTGTCAGTTATCACCAAGTTCTCAAATGTATTACTTCTCATAACGTATCCCAAAAATTGTTGACTGTCTGCATCTAATTTCTCTAATCAGTTTACGATTTTCATATTTTTCTTGTAAGACCTGATCGTTGTTTTTCTGCCTGTCCATGGTATTCTTTACATTTTCCCCAGAAACCATATTTCTACAGCCATTATATATTTTTCAGCTTGTTTGTCCATCGTCCATCGTCCATCGTCCACATTTCACATCCATAATATAGAGAAGCGCTTACACAAGTGAAGCGGTTACATCACATACTTTGAATTTTAAAACATGTTTGTTTACCACTGACATTGTTACTAATACTGTTACCAATAATGATATGAAATGGCACAGAATATATTTTTATCTTTCCTCGCAGGGCTTCATTTATTATATTTTACACCTGATATCAATTCAGTGTTAAATGATGCTTTCTTTTTTGCGTCAGTAAACTTTGTTGACATATTGCGCCTACGCATGAATCTCAAATGATGACTACATTTTATAGTTTTGTAATATGCATGTTTAATAAAGATGAAATTTATGAATAATGAAATAGCATATGCTGGCTTGTATTTTGTCATTTCATTGTCACCCAGTGGCGTGTCTTGTGCACAGTGTTGCCTTTATAACAGTCTTTCATTTCATATTGTCTGTCTATCATCAGTTGTTGCCTTTATAACAGTCTTTCATTTCATATTGTCTGTCTATCATCAGTTGTTGCCTTTATAACAGTCTTTCATTTCATATTGTCTGTCTATCATCAGTCAGGTATACTGTCGCTGTTGATGGCGTGTGTATATGCTCACATCCTGAATCCATCTACGCTGTGGTCTTCTTTTTCTCCGCGTCCCCTGCACACCTCCCTCCGTATCTTTTCCAGACATTAATGTTTTTGTTTATTTGTTTAAGATATTTTATTTCGTCAATTTTGTTTTCCTAAATAACCATCCAGACATGCATGCCCTTTTATGTGTTCAAGATATTTTTTTTCTCTCAATTTTGTTTGCCTGAATAACCAACCTTCAATGTTGAGTTCTTGTTGGATACCAAAAAAAATCCAAAAAAAAAAGTTAAGTGAGTGTCCTTTACAGGATGTTGCAGTCTACCCCAGCATTTTCTGACTTCTTGTGACTTACAAGGCAAGTTTACATTCAATAGTTTGCATTTGCTTTCTGAACGACCGACGCTCAAACCCTTCTTAAAAATCAGCACAAGAATTCCTGCAGCTGATTTCGAGCCTGATATGCGCGATTGCGAATCGCGGTCTCTACCCCATGGCCACATAGGTCGGCTAAATTTTTGTCATCTTCAAAGACAGCGTCAGTTGTCACAGGCTTAGAACTGTGACTGTTGTTCACTTATGGCGTCGGTTGCACTTTTGATATGGCACTTCTGTATCCTGTTTGTATGTCTTCGATATTTTCCTTCCGCGTCTGCTTCTGTGCATGTCTTGTTCCTGGTTCGTTCTGTCTTCTTCTTCTTCTTCTTCTTCTTCTTCTTCTTCTTCTTCTTCTTCTTCTTCTTCTTCTTCTTCTTCTTCTTCTTCTTCTTCTTCTTCTTTAACTTCTACCCTCTCCTTCCTCCTTGTTCTTTTTGGCCTCGTCTTCTTTCTACTCCTCCTCCTCCTCCCACTACTACTACTACTACTACTACTACTACTACTACTACTACTACTACTACTACTACTACTACTACTACTACTACGACCACCACCACCACCACTACTACTACTACTACTACTACTACTACTACTACTACTACTACTACTATACTACTACTAACACCACCACCACCACTACTACTACTACTACCACCACCACCACCACCACTACTAATACTACTACTACTACTACCACTACTACCACCACCACCACCACCACTACTACTACTACCACCACCACCACCACCACTACTACTACTACTACTACTACCACTGCTACCACCACCACCACCACCACTACTACTACTACTACCACTGCTACCACCACCACCACCACCACCACCACTACTACTACTACCACCACCACCACCACCACCACCACTACTACTACTACCACTACTACTACTACCACTACTACTACTACTACTACCACTACTACTACTACCACTGCTACCACCACCACCACCACTACTACTACTACTACTACTACTACTACTACCACTGCTACCACCACCACCACCACTACTACTACTACTACTACTACCACTGCTACCACCACCACCACCACCACCACTACTACTACTACTACTACTACTACCACCACCACCACTACTACTACTACTACCACTGCTACCACCACCACCACCACTACTACTACTACTACTACCACTGCTACCACCACCACCACCACTACTACTACTACTACTACCACTGCTACCACCACCACCACCACCACCACTACTACTACTACTACTACTACTACTACTACTACTACTACTACTACTAGAAGTAGTAGAACTGCTTCTTCTTCTTCTTCTTCTTCTTCTCCTCTTCCTCCTCCTCCTCCTCCTCCGTCCCTCCTCCTCCACCTCCCAACGGATTAAAGGCCCCTCAACCAACTGATGCCAAGCCTTTTGTAGACTTGCCCATGAGTCTTTGGATGTTTCTGCAAAAGATGTTTCCATGGCTTAATACAGCCAGTATCAGACAAACCTTCCTTAGTCTCCTCAAACACCATGTATTGTACGTCACAAGTACTATTCTTGGCTTCACTTACGGGCTTCTATAATACACGGGCGGTCTGTACTATGGTTTTAGACATCAGTGTTGTTGCAGCGGGGTAGGCCGTTCATTCCTGACGCCTGTACCAAGTTGGACATAAATATTGACTTCTCATTCAAAAAGTATTGGCAAACTATTGAACATAACATTGCCTATAACAACGCAGGGTACATCTCAACGTGCGGCAAAGGACGTGTAACATGTCGGGGTTGTTACACGAGGCTGTTGCGTTGATGTTTGTCGGTTATCGGTTTATTCGGCTCTGTTTTGCCTGGAAGATGAAAACCATGTTCTCTGATGCCTTTGTCTGTTATCTTGTCTATGGCTCATACATTTCACTCCAGTTTCAAACAAACTTGTAACTTTAAATACAAGTGTTAACATGTTGTATTGGGGCACCTTGTACAACATTAAACACTTATACTAGAAAGCAATGGCAAACTACTGAACGTAAACTTGCCAAGAGATCACAAACAGCCAAAAATAAATCTAAGGTTGACTGCGACGTCCTGTAAAGGATATGCAACGAACTTTAACTAGTGAATGTAATGATAGTAAAGAAAAGAATAGTACAGTAATAAACTGTACTTTTTCTAAGCTACACAACTACCAATAATGAACGTGCTAATATAATATATATGTCAGCTACACAACTTACAACAATGAACGTGCTAATATAATATATATGTCAGCTACACAACTACCAATAATGAACGTGCTAATATAATACACATGTCAGCTACACAACTACCAATAATGAACATGCTAATATTATATATATATATATATATATATATATATATATATATATATATATATATATATATATATATATATATGTGTGTGTGTGTGTGTGTGTGTGTGTGTGTGCTACACGACTACCAATAATGAACGTGCTAATGTACACACAGCTCTAAAACCAACACAATGAACGTGCTAATGTACACACAGCTACAAAACCAACACAATGAACGTGCTAATGTACACACAGCTACAAAATCAACAATAATGAACGTGCTGATGTACACACAGCTACAAAATCAACAATAATGAACGTGCTGATGTACACACAGCTACAAAATCAACAATAATGAACGTGCTGATGTACACACAGCTACAAAATCAACAATAATGAACGTGCTGATGTACACACAGCTACAAAATCAACAATAATGAACGTACTGATGTACACACAGCTACAAAATCAACAATAATAAACGTGCTGATGTACACACAGCTACAAAATCAACAATAATGAACGTACTAATATACACACAGCTACAAAATCAACAATAATAACCGTGCTGATGTACACACAGCTACAAAACCAACAATAATGAACGTGCTGATTTACACACAGCTTCACAATCAACAATAATGAACGTGCTGATGTACACACGGCTACAAAATCAACAATAATAAACGTGCTGATGTACACGCAACTACAAAATCAACAATAATGAACGTGCTAATATACACACACCTTCTAAACCAACAGTAATGAACATGTTAATGTACACAGAACAACTAAACCAATAGTTATGAACGTTACAATACATGTCTATAAACCATACTAATGGGGCATGTATTCGTTAAGCCTTCTGTTGGTTTCTTACGTTATGGTAAATCAGACGCTACTACTGCACTTTGGGCATTCCCGTTGCGGGCTCGGTCCTCCAATGCAGCCACCATCCCAAAGTATTTCTGTTCACTGTTCCGATGAGACGTTGATAATAATATCTCCTCTCTTGACCCTGAAGACGCCATCGACGTGCTTCACCGGGCTTCAGTCCCAATTCGCGTAGGTCGGCCTGGCGTCAATCTCCTTGCAGAAATGGCAGACAATAAATTGTGCAATCTGTTGTGTGTGGCTTCGTTATTCCAACTTTTAAAATATGATAATGTGTAAAGAGGGTTTGCAGGCCAGAGGCTCGACTTCATTGCTCCAGGTTTGACCCCATATGGCTCGGTCTCTCTCCGCAGAGCTGAGGGTGTCCCTGGCAGAGTGGCCAAACATGTTAGCGTGAGTTAATACCATGAATGAATCACGAACAAAAACATATTTATAAAAACAAAAAACGGGAAGTAGAATCGGTAAGCTTAATTAGAACACAATCACGAATAACAAAATTGACGTGGCTGCTAAAGCCTTCGACAGCTGACAGACAACAAATACCGATACATCAACATGAAAAACTCTATATGAAAATATATATAAATAAGTTACTCATGTGTTTTCTTGTTGCGTACTGGACACGTATGTGCCTGAATCAGCACGTATGATTATAACAATGTGGCTGGACCGGAAATGCAGCTATAACAGGAAATAAATAGAGATCAGGGGCCAGAGGTTAAAGGTTAATGTGAGCTAATGTAACATCTGTTTTGGAGAGAAGTTAACCGCGAACAAAGTGATTCAATATTCAGCTGCTTGTTTGTCCCCAGTACAAGAGATGGTGCTCTGATGTTGACGAGGGCGTGGTGCCGGACGATCTCTGCAAGAAGGTGCTGATTGAGGAGGGCGTCTGTCTGCCCACCTCACCCCCAGAGTGCCCTGAAGGGATCATCGATTTCAGCAGCGACATCTTCGAGCGTCCAGACATCCCTGACTGCCACAAGGATGACACCTAAATGCTTGACCAGCTTGTGACATTGAAGGGTCCAGCACTGACCTCTTCCTGGACGCTGACCTTTGCACCAGTTCGTAATTCATCCACGGAACATTCTGACCTACTTTCCTAGCCTTGCACCATGTATATACACTTGGTACTAGGACATTCATATCATAAACTGTGAATGGTTGTGGTATTGGAGGATGTGTTAAGAAATACCGTCTGTTTTACAATGTCTACTCACGTAGTTTGGGCACTGGGATACTCATATCATAATCCGTACATGTCCTGGTCTGTAAGAACACATTAAGATGCACAACTGGCGAGGCCTGGATTGGGTAATGTAAAAGAACTCAAGGCCATTGCTACTGTCGACTTGGAAGTGGGACACGTATGTATGTCTTCACCCAGATCTACTTTAATATGTCAGTGGGACATGCATTATGTTATTGTTATGTCAACACTCTGTAGTGTGTCAGTGGGACATTCATTATGTTATTGTTATGTGAACACTATGTAGTGTGTCTATGGGACATTCATTATGTTATTGTTATGTGAACACTGTACTGTGTCAATGAGACATTCATTATGTTATTGTTATGTGAACACTCTGTAGTGTGTCTATGGGACATTCATTATGTTATTGTTATGTGAACACTCTGTACTGTGTCAATGGGACATTCATTATGTTATTGTTATGTGAACACTCTGTAGTGTGTCTATGGGACATTCATTATGTTATTGTTATGTGAACACTCTGTACTGTGTCAATGGGACATTCATTATGTTATTGTTATGTGAACACTATGTAGTGTGTCTATGGGACATTCATTATGTTATTGTTATGTGAACACTGTACTGTGTCAATGGGACATTCATTATGTTATTGTTATGTGAACACTCTGTAGTGTGTCAATGGGATACCGATGTATGTTATTGTTATGTCAACACTCTGTAGTGTGTCAATGGGATACTGATGTCTATTATTGTTATGTCAACACTCTGTAGTGTGTCAATGGGATACTGATGTATGTTATTGTTATGTGAACACTCTGTAGTGTGTCAATGGGATACCGATGTATGTTATTGTTACGTCAACACTCTGTAGTGTGTCAATGGGATACTGATGTATGCTATTGTTATGTGAACACTATAGTGTGTCTATGGGACATTCACTATGTTATTGTTATGTCAACACTCTGTAGTGTGTCAATGGGGCATTCAATATGTTATTGTTATGTGAACATTATGTAGTGTGTCAATGGGACACCGATGTATGTTATTGTTATGTGAACACTCAGTAGTGTGTCAATCGGACACCAGTGTATGTTATTGTTATGTGAACACTCTGTAGTGTGTCAATGGGACATTCATTATGTTATTGTTATGTGAACACTCTGTAGTGTGTCAATGGGACATTCATTATGTTATTGTTATGTGAACACTATGTAGTGTGTCTATGGGACATTCATTATGTTATTGTTATGTGAACACTGTACTGTGTCAATGGGACATTCATTATGTTATTGTTATGTGAACACTGTACTGTGTCAATGGGACATTCATTATGTTATTGTTATGTGAACACTCTGTAGTGTGTCAATGGGACATTCATTATGTTATTGTTATGTGAACACTATGTAGTGTGTCAATGGGACATTCATTATGTTATTGTTATGTGAACACTGTACTGTGTCAATGGGACATTCATTATGTTATTGTTATGTGAACACTCTGTAGTGTGTCTATGGGACATTCATTATGTTATTGTTATGTGAACACTCTGTACTGTGTCAATTGGACATTCATTATGTTATTGTTATGTGAACACTCTGTAGTGTGTCAATGGGATACCGATGTATGTTATTGTTATGTCAACACTCAGTAGTGTGTCAATTGGACACCAGTGTATGTTACTCTTATGTCAACACTCTGTAGTGTGTCTATGGGACATTCATTATGTTATTGTTATGTGAACACTCTGTACTGTGTCAATGGGACATTCATTATGTTATTGTTATGTGAACACTGTACTGTGTCAATGGGACATTCATTATGTTATTGTTATGTGAACACTCTGTAGTGTGTCAATGGGATACCGATGTATGTTATTGTTATGTCAACACTCAGTAGTGTGTCAATCGGACACCAGTGTATGTTACTGTTATGTCAACACTCTGTAGTGTGTCAGTGAGACATTCACTATGTTATTGTTATGTCAACACTCTGTAGTGTGTCAATGGGGCATTCAATATGTTATTGTTATGTGAACATTATGTAGTGTGTCAATGGGACACCGATGTATGTTATTGTTATGTGAACACTCAGTAGTGTGTCAATCGGACACCAGTGTATGTTATTGTTATGTGAACACTCTGTAGTGTGTCAATGGGACATTCGTTATGTTATTGTTATGTGAACACTATGTAGTGTGTCTATGGGACATTCATTATGTTATTGTTATGTGAACACTGTACTGTGTCAATGGGACATTCATTATGTTATTGTTATGTGAACACTATGTAGTGTGTCAATGGGACATTCATTATGTTATTGTTATGTGAACACTCTGTACTGTGTCAATGGGACATTCATTATGTTATTGTTATGTGAACACTCTGTAGTGTGTCTATGGGACATTCATTATGTTATTGTTATGTGAACACTCTGTAGTGTGTCTATGGGACATTCATTATGTTATTGTTATGTGAACACTCTGTAGTGTGTCAATGGGATACCGATGTATGTTATTGTTATGTCAACACTCAGTAGTGTGTCAATCGGACACCAGTGTATGTTACTGTTATGTCAACACTCTGTAGTGTGTCAGTGAGACATTCACTATGTTATTGTTATGTCAACACTCTGTAGTGTGTCAATGGGGCATTCAATATGTTATTGTTATGTGAACATTATGTAGTGTGTCAATGGGACACCGATGTATGTTATTGTTATGTCAACACTCAGTAGTGTGTCAATCGGACACCAGTGTATGTTACTGTTATGTCAACACTCTGTAGTGTGTCAGTGAGACATTCACTATGTTATTGTTATGTGAACACTGTATACCTGAACACTGATGTATGTTGGTACTTGAACACACATGGTGTGCCAGTAGGACAATCTTCTATGTTACTTGAACATCCCATACTGTATCGTTGGGCCACTCTTTTCTATTATCTTGGATCATTCATGTGTTCTTTACTCCCTCATTTCCCCAGAGAACGAGATCCACTGTACTGCGTTCTTTCACAAAGAAGGTGAACTGTTAATGTCCTTCGGCACATTCATCTGATCTGATTCGACTGGCCATTGTTCCTCATCAACCTTCCCACTCCCAACTCTACTCCCTTGACCAGACTGAAGTGATGCGGTCTTCTTCCTGTTGACCATTCTCTCTTCTCCTGCTCGTCATCTCTGAATGGAGTATGGGACCTCAACCAGTTCCTACCATGCCGTTTGTAGACCTGTCTATGTTTGTAGTCGTGTCAATGTTTCTAGACTTGTCAATGTTTGTAGATTTGTCTATGTTTGCAGACTTGTCTATGTGTGTAGACTAGTCTATGTTTGTAGATGTGTCAATGTTTGTAGACGTGTCTATGTTTGTAGACGTGTTTATGTTTGTAGACTTTATGTTTGTAAACGTGTCAATGTTTGTAGACTTGTTTATGTTTGTAGACTTGCCTATGTTTGTAGGCTTGCCTATGTTTGTAGGCTTGTTTATGTTTGTAGACTTCTTTATGTTTGTAAACATGTCAATGTTTGTAGACTTGTTTATGTTTGTAGACTTCTTTATGTTTGTAAACGTGTCAATGTTTGTAGACTTGTTTATGTTTGTAGACTTCTTTATGTTTGTAGACGTATTTATGTTTGTAGTCTTGTTTATGTTTGTAGGTTTGTCTATGTTTGTAGACTTCTTTATGTTTGTAGACTTCTTTATGTTTGTAAACATGTCTATGTTTGTAGACTTGTTTATGTTTGTAGACTTGTTTTTGTTTGTAGACGTATTTATGTTTGTAGTCGTGTTTATGTTTGTAGGCTTGTCTATGTTTGTAGACTTCTTTATGTTTGTAGACTTCTTTATGTTTGAAAACGAGTCTATGTTTGTAGACTTGTTTATGTTTGTAGACTTGTTTTTGTTTGTAGACGTATTTATGTTTGTAGACTTCTTTATGTTTGTAAAAATTCTATGTTTGTAGACTTGTTTATGTTTGTAGACTTCTTTATGTTTCTAAACGTGTCAATGTTTGTAGACTTGTTATGTTTGTAGACTTCTTTATGTTTGAAAACGAGTCTATGTTTGTAGACTTGTTTATGTTTGTAGACTTGTTTTTGTTTGTAGACGTATTTATGTTTGTAGACTTCTTTATGTTTGTAAAAATTCTATGTTTGTAGACTTGTTTATGTTTGTAGACTTCTTTATGTTTCTAAATGTGTCAATGTTTGTAGACTTGTTATGTTTGTAGACTTGTTTATGTTTGTAGACGTATTTATGTTTGTAGTCTTGTTATGTTTGTAGGCTTGTCTATGTTTGTAGACTTGTTTATGTTTGTAGACGTTTATGTTTGTACACTTGCCTATGTGTGTAGACCTGTCTATGTTTATAGACTTGTCTATGTTTATAGCCTTGTCTATGTTTATAGCCTTGTCTATGTTTGTGTGGATTTAGCAGACAAGGATTGCTATGGGTTAAGGTAGACAGTCTCAGGCCAACCCTCCTTGCTTGCCTCTTACGGCATGCATGACAGGTGACATGTCTCTGTGCTTGCCTCCATCATGGGCTCCTGTACCACACAGGCAGTGGACCCTATGTTTCCTAGACAATATGTTTCCTAGACAATGTTTCTTAGACAATATATTTCCTAGACAATATGTTTCCTAGACAATGTTTCCTAGACAATATGTTTCTTAGACACTGTATTAGTTGAGCTGTTAGGCGTTGACTGTGTTAATCTATGTTGCTGCACTTTCAATCCCGACTCATTCTTCACATTTTCTCAATGAATCAGCAGATAGACTCATTCTTCACATTTTCTCAATCAATCAGCAGATAGACTCATTCTTCACATTTTCTCAACCAATCAACAGACAATATAACTAGTCCCGACTCATTCTTCACATTTTCTCAACCAATCAACAGACAATTTAACTAGCCCCGACTCATTCTCCATATTTTCTCTACCAATTAACAGACAGTATAGCTAGTCCCGACTCATTCTTCATATTTTCTCAACCAATCAACAGAGAATAGAGACAGTCCCAATTCATTTTTTACCAACTGAAACATTTGCTTTTCCCTCAGCTATTTAACAGATAGAGACAGTCCCGGCTCATTCTTTTCTTTTCCTCAACCAATCAACAGACAGAAAATGTATTGTGAAGTCAAGGCGGGCGGCTCTCTATCTGTTGGCCATATCATGCCTGGAGCGCCCACAGGTCTATACAAATACATCTGGGGCCACCACCATATACCCTGACCCCTCAAGGCGTGTAAACTTGGTCTGTTACTGATTGTGTTACTTGTGACGTGTAATATACTGTACATATAATTATTATGTAAGCAAGTAAAGTAACGAACCCCCTTTCACACATTGAGCTGTCTTGAGTATATGACACTGGCTCCATGTTATTAGGCCAGTCGGTAGTAAATTTGTTCATGATCACTGTTAACAGATGTTCTTTTGATGGTCAAATTGTCGTAAATCACTGTTACCAGATTTTCTTTTGATGTTAAACTTTTTTTATGATCATTGTTAACAGTTTTGTTTTGATGGTAAATTTGTTGATTATTGTTAAGAGATATTGATTTATTGGTTTGTTGAAAAATCGTTTGATGATTACTGTTAACAGACTTTCTTTTGATGTTAAATTTGTTGATGATCACTGTTAACAGATTTTGTTTTGATAAAATTGTTCATAATGAACGTTAACAAGGTTGTTTTTTGTTTTTTTTTGGTGGCAAAATTGTTTCTGATTACTGTAAACATATTTTGCTTTGATTGTAAATTTGATGATGGTTACTGTTAAAAGACATTGTTTTTATGGTAAATTTGGTGCTGGTTGCTGTTAAAAGACATTGTTTTGATGGTAAATTTGGTGATGGTTGCTGTAAACAGATGTAGGTTTCTTCCATGTGTGGCTGTGGTTTATGGTTGTATTTTATCTTCTGCTGTATCATCACCATACCTAGAGCTCCATGACATGCCTTGCTCGGGTAGATATGAACCATTTGTGTCTCCAGTTGCCACAGCTTCTCGCGAAACATAACCATCATTATCAAGGCATGTTACTTGTTAGATCTGATACTACTGGTGTGCCATAGTTTTCTTTCATGTGTTACATAAACACATTGTTGAAGCAAATTCTGATTTCAATATATGTGTTTATTGTAAACTCTGATATCAATATATATGTTTATTGTAAATTCTGATGTCAGTATGTGTGTTTATATCATGTTGAGTATCATCTCAGGGTTAACGAAAGCTGCACGGCCGATGCGCTCTTGTTGAAGACTTACTGTTTCTGTGAATATTTACTGACATCTTCGTGCCAGAGTGGTAACACACTCGCTGTTAACTTTGGGAATACAGGGTTCGAATATCTCTCAGATGGGTTAATTGTCTGGGATTAGGCAAAGCAACCTTAAAATAGGCCCCTCATTTACTCTAGGGCCAAAGGTAGGAGAGGAAAGGCTCTATTGCATGTATATTGTATTGCTGAACACGTTTATGTCTGTCCATGGGAGTTCTGTAATGTGTGTGCGTGCTGTTAATGTATCCCAGGTATTGAGTACTGCATCTTTCCTTCCGTGAGGCTTCTCCTGTACCTTTGTTCAGCAAGCTTACACTATCCCATACTCTCTAGGTCTCTCCTCATCTCTACTTTATTTTCTCCTTTTAACTTTCTCTCTCTCTCTCTCTCTCTCTCTCTCTCTCTCTCTCTCTCTCTCTCTCTCTCTCTCTCTCTCTCTCTCTCTCTTCTTCCACCATTTTTCCTGTTCCCACACACATTCTCTCACTCTCTCTGTCTCTCACAATCTCATTCAGTATCTCCACCTGTCCTTCCCCACTCTGTGTATATCTGTGTTTATGAAAACTTATCAAGGTATCTCCCTTTCTCCCCTCATTCCCCATCAGTCTTTCTGTCTCAGTGTCCCTTGGTCTTTCTTAACGTCTCTCCTTTATCTTCCTCTTTGTTCCCCCTTTCTTTATGTCTCCCTCTTTCCTCCCATATGTGTGTTTTAGAGAGGGAGAGAGAGAGAGAGAGAGAGAGAGAAATAAATAGTGAAAGAGCGATAGAGTATATTTTCTCATAACTACAGAGTATTTTTGGAACGAGAAAATCAATAGAAACTCATGTTGACATTTGACATTCGGTTATTGATTGTTATGTAAATATCAGTATTCATGTATTGGCTGTAAAGTGTTGGCCACGACTGTACAGGATTGTGTTGTAAATAAACATTTCCAGAACAATACAACGTGCGTTTGTGTGTTGCCTTACATGTCAACATTGTCCGTGTAATCCAGTGGGTAATGCATAAATCCATCACCACAGAACGTGGGGCCCATTATCCATTAGGGATTTCTTTTCCAACAGCATGTCGATTGAGGGGTTACCAATCTTGGTAAATGTGAACACCAGTGAATTTTCTGGGAGTGAACACGTGGTCGACGAATGAAGTTGAAGACCTATCACATGAAAGGTTCAAACCGAGGGTGTCATTTCCATTGCATCTTGATTTACTTCATCTGTTTTGGTCTTTACGTAAAACCTCACCCCGCCTGCCGAGAGCATCTAAGAAAGCACGAACTCCTGGCTCCAGGATGATCTTGAGGAATCTCTGGAAATACTGGACGCAGGGTCTGAACAATTCAGTCCGGAAACGAACTCACGACTATCAGAGAGCAAAGCTGACGGCTATAGAACTTCGCCACGGAGACCGCAAGCGTACTTAATGGAAATTTGTTTCTTGTAATCGTGTTTTAGTAAATCTCACAATCTACTTCTCATGTTTTGGTGATTCATTCATTGTTTTGTTAATGGAAATAGTATGAATGGGAATGACCATGTGTTGCCCATGCAGCATGATCCCACTCTCGGCCTGTCTAGTTTACTCCAGCGGAAAGGTAACACTCCTACATCTAGAACAAGACAAGCTGTAGAAGCTGTTGGATCAGCAACGCAATGCTCTAACTGTGCGCCTGTAGGAGCTTCGATCCAAGACCAGTTGCCGATCAAGGTTTAGGACCTGGTCTGCCATGCAATGACATTTACTCTGCAGTTACAGTGTGGAGTGTCGAGTTTGGTGAACGCAACCAAGCGCTCGGAGCTAACAGAAAGCCGGTAGTACCGACTACTATTATACAGTAGCTCAGTCATATCTGACCAAGACCTGACTAAGTAAACATAAACAGGGGATATGATAATTACACACTAATATGCTTTAAGTTTGGTAATTAGTGGAAAAAGGGAGTCTCTGTGTCGAAGTGGTCAAGCCGTTTGACGTTTGACTCGTGAGCCGAAGGTTGTGAGTTCGATTCCGGGCCGCGTCCTTCGGTTTACGAGTTAAATGTTTCGGAGACTCCCATGGGTCGTCGCTAAAAGCTACGGAGTTCGTGCTTTGTGCGACGCTTTCCGTACTGCGGAAAGAGACCGAGCCATATGGGATAAAAACCCGGTGCAATGAAGTCGACCCTGTCGACTTCTAAGCGACTTTTTTTTTTTTAATTAGTGGAAAAACCAATGATGGGGGTCATGGTTTCTGGAAGAAGAGGCATGGATCCACCAGCACGAAGAGGGCACTTGGTATTGGAGACACCTTCGACACAAAGCGAGAGGGCTTCAAATGAACACCTTACACGTGTGATAGACGTTACGGTAGCCATGTCATTGTCTTGTAACCTTTCAATACTGTTGTTAAGCATATGAAGAGTTGTGCAGACGAGCACGGTGACGTCATAAGGACAGTTTAAAGATGGCCACCCTACTTCTGACATGCACCAAAGAGAAGCTACGATCTGTTATCCGCTATTTTTTTTGTAATCAGTGAAGGGGTGAAGCCGGTCTCCCTGGCGAAGACGTTATTGACTTTCTCCGTATATCCACGTAGAGTAACGCAGCTGCGCGAGATTCGGTAGCGGATCGCATCGCGTTGGTTACTTACGGGGGTATGTGAGCCGGTCGCTCAGAAAGCAATGGCAAACTACTGAACGTAATCTTGCCAAGAAATCAACAGCAGTGGTAAAATGATAGTGTTGACAACGATATCCTGTCAATAGGATATGCGGGGGGGGGGGGGGAGGGGGGGGGGAGGAAGCTAAAGAAATTCATCGGCGAATGAACGTCCAGCAAGTGTGTAAGTGGAGTAGGAAGTTTAAAACCCGCGTGACTTCTGTGACAGACTGTTTACGACCAGGTCAGTCACACCGAGTAGTGGCCCCGGATAATTTTTGTCTACAGGAATCCAAGCACTTGATCGGCGCTGGGGGACGTACATTGAACGCAATGGTGACTACATAAATAGCTGATACAATTGTTCTATGCTTTTTCAGAATATATTCTCAAAAAAAAAAAAAAAACACAAAAACAACAATAAATTAAGGTTTTCATTTGAAGCCCCCTCTCTGTATGAGACAGGAGAAATGTCGAGAAACTAAGACAATTTTCAGCCGTTCTTGAGGAGAGTGACGTTGTGCACAGAATCTGACACACGATGAACGTAATAAAACGCAGGTCAGTGACACAAGTACAACAGAATCACAGCGCAGACGAATTTTAACATAATTAAAGCTGCATCACAATAACAATTAATAAATATAAATTAGGAAAGTTATTACAGACAAATATGAAGAAATTCACAGACAAGTAAGAACATTATGTAAGGAGGAAAAAGAAGCATGGCTTGAGGAAAAGTGCTTAGAAATTGAAAGCCAACACAACAGTCAAAATAACAAATTAGTGCACGAAAGAATTCAGGAACTTACTAATAAAAGAACAAGTACATCAACAGGGTGTCTAAAAACTGAAGATGGCAAAATCATAATAGAAAAAGACCAGATTCTACAGGTATGGACAGATTATGTGAAACACCTTTATGATGATAACAGAGATGAACAGTATGATATTAGATTTAATAATGAAGGACCGCCAATTTTGAAGATGGAGGTTCGAAATGTTCTTAAGCATATGAAAGCTGGCAAGGCCCCCGGTGCAGATAACATCACATCAGAAATGATTAAAGCTTTAGAAGAATTTGGACTAGATCAAGTCACCAGACTGCTGAACACATTATATGATACTGGAGATATACCTCCTGAATTATGTAACTCTATATTTATTGCAATCCCAAAGAAATCAGGAACCTTGGAATGTGATCAACATAGAACAATTAGTATAATGAGTCACATCACAAAGATTTTGCTAAGAATTATCATGCAAAGAATGAGGAAGAAGATACAACCTGAAATAGGGGAAGAACAATGCGGGTTTGTAGAAGGAAAGGGTACAGTAAATGCTGCGAACAGTTATTGAACGTGCTATAGAAGTAAACAAGGATATACATCTTTGCTTTATTGACTATACAAAGGCTTTTGATAGCATTAGACATGTCAGCATGGTGGATATGCTTGCAGATCTACAAATTGATGGGAAAGACATTAGACTTATAAAAAACATATATTGGAAACAATAAGCTGCAATAAGCATTGATAATGAAGTGGGACAGTATCAGCCAATTAAGAGAGGTGTTAGGCAGGGATGTGTGATGTCTCCAGATCTTTTTTCCCTGTACAGTGAAAATATTTTCAGAAATGTAGAGGATATAAATGGAATCAGCATTGGAGGACGAAACATCAATAACATTAGATATGCAGATGATACAGTATTAATTGCAGACAATGCGCAGGACCTGCAACAATTAGTAGATGCGGTTGTTGTACACAGTGAGCAACTGGGGTTAGAATTAAATTGTAAAAAGACTCAGGTTATGGTCGTCAGTAGGAAGGAAGAAGTGCTACAATGTAATATACAAGTAAATGTAAATATTCTTCAACAAGTGAATCGGTACAATTATCTTGGAACAGTTATAACATCTAATGGGAGATGCCTTGAAGAGATTAGAACAAGAATCGCCATGGCGAAAGTAGCCTTTAGCAAGATGAAAAACATTCTGACCAATAAAAAGATGTCAATTGAAACGAGAAAAAGAGTGTTGAGGGGATACATAGAGCCTGTTCTTTTGTATGGATGTGAAACTTGGACAATGAGCAGTCAAGCTGAAAAGCATCTGATGGCTGCAGAAATGTGGTTTCTGAGGAAAATGCAAAGAATACCATGGACAGACAGAAAAACCAATGACCAAGTACTACAGGAGACAAATGAACATCGTAAACTGATTAGAGAAATTAGACGTAGACAGTCAAAATTTTTTGGACATGTTATGAGAAGAAATGGATTGGAGAACTTAGTGACAACTGGCAAGATCGAGGGGAACAGACCAAGAGGAAGACCGAGAGGAAAATACCTGGATGGCTTGGCCACATGGCATGGACGAGACAGGAACACTGAGCTGATCCACGACACTGGTGATCGAGTGAAATGGCGAGTCATGACCGCCCACGCTTTCCGGCATGGCACATGATTGATTGATTGATTGATTACAGACAGACAGATTGACGCGCATACACAACCAACAGAGAGAAAGACAGACAGATAGAAAGAAAGAAAGAAGGAAAGAAAGAAAGAATTACCCGTGCAAACATTTAGACAGGGGAGGCACAAGTCAATAAGCAACTAATTTTAAGAACGCTTGAGTGTGTTCCCTTTACAATAAGTTAAGTACCTATGCATTAATTAATTACTTAATTCATTCATTCATTAATTCATTCATTCATTAATTCATTCATTCATACCTTTACCATACGTTACGTTCGTGATGACTTAATTAGAATACTTATTCATTCATAAGCTTTTCTCATCTAAATACGATATATACACAAAGTCGGTTTTCTTTTTCTTTCGTTCGCTTGAAATTTGTCTATCTGCAATGTTGTCTCTTGTATGAATTTAACTGTTTTTTTTTTTTTTTAGCTCACTCAGCGATTCATAGAGTTTATCTTCCACTGTCGTCTCTCTAGGCCAGAAGGTTTGCATAGATATGTTGTATTTTGGACAATCTTGGAGTATGAGCTCTGCTGTCTGCGACGCTAATCCACCTGTGCACATAGTGATTCACCAATCTTGAATTTTTGTATATTTTGTATATTATATATTATACTTATTCTGGTCTTCCATCTTCCATAGCGTGGTAGTCGTCTTGAGCAGGTTTTGGTGGCTTTCTGACTGATTTGATCACTCTTTTCTTTTGGTGGTATGTAACGGGCACATCAGACTGTTCTTCCTTGGCTCCTTCCTTAGCCAATTGATCAGCTCTGTCGTTTCCGGGTACTCCACAGTGGGGTGGTATCCACTGTATGGTGACCTTATGCTGACTGCTAAGTTCAGAAAGTAGTGTCCTTAGTACTGGCAATTTCCCAGACAGGAGCGCCTCGAGTACTGATTTGCATCTGTCAATAGCACAACAGGCTGTGTACCATGGCTGGTAATTAGTAATTTCTCTGTTGCTATCTAGATTGCCTGGAATTCTGCATCATAGTTATGTCAGTACTTTCCTGTCGGTACTCTGGCTGTGTCCCTAGTATTATTTGGGTATATTATGTACACTCCCGCTCCTCCATTTCGAACAGCATTTTGTGCTGACCCATCTGTGTAGAATCGGATCCAGAGGTCCTGTGGGTATTCGTCATCAAGGAAGCTGAGAGTGGCTGTTCTGCGCTGCACACTGTTCTGTTCTTTATTTTCAAATATTCTTCTCACTTTTGTCTGGATTTTTAGTGGTAGTCTATGTTCCTGTTTCCACCGAGTTCGTTCTGGAATAGTTTTCAGGGGGATACCAATTGAGGGCAGATCGGTGGTTTCTCTGCAGAGTCTTTTGGCCTGGTGGATAAAACTGCTTCTTTTCTACAGCCCCATAACTAAGTTTTCAAATATATTTTTCATAGGGTGGTCGGTCTTATTGTTTTTCATCATAATTAACCAACGCACTGTTAGAACTGATAGAACTTATAGCATTCGGCGTCATGGTTGGAATATGTCATGAATTTAAT